>JADDOH010004632.1:0-36000 GCA_016648135.1 Agrypnia vestita
GACAAATACATGAAGATTGCTTTATAATAATTAATAAATTGGGGCTAATTATTTTACTGTGCAAAATTTTAAGCAGTCACACTAAATCAATAAAAGTAGTTTTTTCACTCAACTTTATTAAATTTAATAAGGATATCATTTTTATTTTTAAGTTGTATCCATAATGTATAAAATATGTACAAAGGTGAATGAAACTTCTTCTTAAGGGAAGGAGAATGAGTCACAGTGAAAGAATGTCGAAGAATGATGACATTTATACTGAAGTTGAGTGTTTATTCTTGCATAATTAAATTACGTATAATCTACATACACTATATGACCTGATCCTTGAAACAACCACTATACCGGACGAATGATGAAGAGCGTAGTGGTTGGTTGAACGGTAAGTATTACGATCCCCATCTTTAAGAAATGACTAAAATCAGACCCTGGCAACTAACTTAGCACAAATTCTAAAACTCTTCACAAACATCCTGAGAATCCTGTAACAAGTTGGAAACAGAGACGAACATTAAGTCTATCAAAGAAATAGATCCACAATGGACTAAAAGATAAAAGGAAAGTCTCTAGAATATAATGAAACAGCACACTTGTTTTTTTTTAGATCCAACGAAAGCCTTTGACAATCCGATTGGAAGGTGTGCTAAGTATCCTGCTTGAAAAAGGTGTATCTCCCTCTATTGCCAAAACCATTAGAGATGTAAGCTCAAACAACTCCACAAAAATACGCGTCTATGGAGAACTCTCTAACGACTTCCCAACACCAACTGGAGTACGAAAAGGAGAAAGCCTGAGTTCATTCTTTTTTAACTTGGTTATAGATAAGATCACATAAGAAGTTTCCAACCTGAACAGAATACAAATTGGGCAATCACATGTTCAGCATCACATCCTACGCAATCGTTACCACCATCATAGCGGAATAAAAGAAAGATCTTCAGCAAATGTTACACCAGTTCCACATGACCGCTATGAGATACAGTATGTCCATATCAATAAATAAAACAGAGAGCAAATAAAAGTAAATAAAACAGAGTAATGTGTAACGTGATTATCGATAGAACACTGCTCGAATAATTCACCAAATTCAAGTACCTAGTAGTACCTAAACGTGATGTACACTGTGAACTGTATGAAGAAGTACTAGAGCAAACACAAAAAGCTGCAGCAATATCACGGTGCTTAAAGAATGTGATCTAGAAAAGTAAACACATGAGTATTCAGAGAAAAGTACGGATTTACAAAACGTGTGTCCGCCACATCATGACTTATAATATCGAGTTCAGAGCCGACACTGTCTGAACCAAAAACTTCCATCAAACCAGCCAGGTGAAAATATTAAAAAATATCGCCGGCAAAACCCTCCGAGATCTGATTCGCAACACGGAGATCCGATGAATATGCGAAGTCGAGGACGTTGTAAGATGGCAGAAAGCAGAATGACAGACTCCAGAACCGCAAAGTAGCAAGAGATCAAGCACCCCAGGGAAACAAACCTCCAGGATAATCACGGAGGGACAGCTGGCAGCCCAACTCCCAAGAGGAAAGCTTAGGCCTAAACAAAGACGAAGAAGAAGAAGATAATTAAATTCCCGAGTATTATGTATTATTTACAAAAGACGTTTTTTTTTCAATTTTGTTACAAAGCCAGCCTGTAAGGTAAAAACGTCCTCTTGTTATAAAGTGCGACTTATTTAATAAGACATTATACTTTTTATGAGAACTTAGTTTTTCCTTTTCACAATTGTTTCAAAATTTACAGGTCCGCAGTAATTTTTTTAAATAAGGTATAACCAATAGTTTAAAAAATTAACTAAATGCTCACGAAGTTCACGTGAGTTTATGTCTATTTATTTTGGTGGCCTGTGGTTGTATTGAATATTCTGCAATTAATATTAGTAATAAAAAAAATTACATACAAGCATGCAGATTTACAATTTGATAAATTAGAAATTTTGGAAAAAAGAAAAAGTGTTAATAGTAAATTGAATATTATAAATATGAGCTCATTTTTACAAATAGTTACTTTTTAATTTGTTTTTCATTTATTTCTCATATACTATTTTTTTATTTTTACTGTCTATACTTCGATATTTGATTATTAATTTGTTAGTATATTATATATTATATTCTGATGAAAGAACCTTTGGCCCTGAAACTTGTTGATATTTTCAATATATAATATAAGTAGTGAAAACAGAGTATTCTTTTAAAATTATATTGATAATGTCACCACGAAATCATTTTACTCTATTTGTATAAGTTTATTATTTAATTTATAAAATGTTGCGACAAAGTGAATTAGAAAAATTAGAAGAAATTTTTAGTCTAATCGAGAGGTTATTTATCTATATCTTTCTGATTGATTAATCTAATTTGTTTTAGCATTCAATTTCATTTCTATCGCGGTATACGAGTATTTGGTTTATAATTGACAATAAATAATTAAATGTCAAAGTTTGGTCACAAGCCAATCACAATTAGTTAAAACTCTTCCATCCGATAAATATCAAACCCTGTAAGCAAATGTCAAAGGTGTATTATTTTAATACCAGCAGCCAGAGATGAATAATAAGTGGCAGCTCTCAGCTGGGGCTTTTTAGAGAACCCTCATAGATTTTGCGAAACTTTCAGACGATAACAATGTAACACTTAGCCGCTTTTCTCTGAGCCCTCTTTATTAAACGCCATTTCTATACACTGATTACACTTACACCGCGCGAGAAAAAAATTCAAGTCCTCAACATAAACCGGCTTCAAACGGGGATTTGTAGCAGGCAGCACGTTTTCTTTTATCGTGTGTAAATAGACTTACGCTCGAAACGAGCCCTGGATTTAAAAAAATGTATAATATATAGACCAAATTTGATGGCTCACCAAACAAGAATTTACTATAAAAAATATATCATTTTAACGGGAGAGTTAATAATAAAGTCAAACAATGAAACACATTTTACATACAATTCATCAAATTTAATGTTTTCAAGGTAAGTTTATATAACTCCATAATCTCATACATTGTTACATATATGTACATTATCATAATCTCATACATTCTCTATACAACATAATCTCATACAAGGTAAGTTTGTAGGTTAGTTTGTGGTGTTTGTATAACTCCATAATCTCATACATTGGTCCATGTATGTACATTATCATAATCTCATAAAAGGTAAGTCAATAATTAATGAATCTCATACATTCTATATACGAGGAAAGTACTCTCATAAATTCTCTATACAACATGATATCATACAAGGGTAGTTTGTACAACTCTATAATCACATACATCGGTACATGTATGTACATTATCATAATCTCATACAAGATAAGTTAATTGATAATGAATCTCATACATTCTATATACGAGGAAAGTACTCTCATACATTTTCTATAGAACATAATCTCATACAAGGTAAGTTTGTAGGTAAGTTTGTATATATAATCTCACATATCGCACCCGTAGTCTTAGAATTCTGGCTATTTGTTCATGATTTCAATTCTCATAAAAAAATCAAAGAATGTTTGTAGTAAACCATTACGTTTCGTATTGTACATCACAATTTGTGTTTTAAATGTAATATTTTTAAAAGTTTTTTGAGATATCGCACTCTTATGACTAAACAAACAAATATTTTCATGAAGCGTTTTTGAGAGAACTCATTATATATATTATTATTAAACCTACATAAACTTACAAGAATATATTTCTTTAAAAGAGCTTTCAAAATAATATACAAAACACTTTTTTTTCAAATATTTTATTTCATAACAGAAATCCAAAGACTTTATTTTCGAGTTCAATTAATAAACAACTTTTAAATTCATTTTGGATGTGACCTGAGATCAAATATAGGATAAACTAATTACAACTAAATATTTACTAAGATTCGAGACTATCGGCCGTATTCTGAACTAGGCAATATTTCTATTTCTGTACCTTGACATTTATGTATTACATTGTAATGTCGTCAATTTTGATGTTATAAGTTTGACAAATTTGAAATTAATGAATTCAACCAATCAATTACATTTATTAGGTAAATCCGCTCCTGAACGTCGTTTAAGCGTAGCTTGTTCTGGACTAGATGTTCTGGATTTTAAAAAATAAACATGGTTCAGAAAATAATCTGTTTTATTTTTAATTGAAATTAAAAAAAAACATGTAGGTATACAGATACCTACTATGCACATAAGATGATCTGAGAATGAAATGAGAGAGACTGAAAATGTTAGTTCACACTGAATCTGTACCTTCCACATCAATATTATCGTTAAATAAACAGAATTTCCAAGCTACTATTACTATTACTAACTTCTTACTATACTATATATCGCTTTGTATTAATTAAATCCATATTTTTTTTGACTATTTTTTTATTGGCACTATACAGATTTATTAATGCTTTATATAAATATTGTTGCGCATACACTGTACCTACTGGAAGAGCACTGTCTGCTATAATACAGTAAAATACTAGTGTAGCAGGCGGGGCATCAAATGTAGTGTTAACTTTGCTGCCAAGACCCTCGGCAACAATGATACATGCTCATATACTTTTGTAAACACTATAAAATGTTGTCATCTATAAATGTGAAAAAAAAATGTACATAAATTATTATTATTATTATTAAATACCTGCAAATTTATATAATTTAGCAATTTTTACCATGAATTCATACCTTTACTCCTCTATATACGGGTATCTTGACTCTCACAGAGATAGTTGAAAAATATGTTACTTTATTTAAAATGTTTTATTGTACCATTAAAGTAAAAATAACAAAAAAAATATATTACTTAAGCAAAAGAAAAAATATAACAAAATATAACTTTTTTTAAATTTAAATCTATTACATATTTTACAATAAACATAGATCCTGCTAACTATGAGTTAGTTATCAGCAGGATTATTCTAGTACTAATAAATATACCTTACCATTTAATAACAGTTTGCTGGCTTACATAAGAATTTATAAAATTATATAAAAATAGTTAGCATACAGACAGTTCCCTATTGTTCATAATAAACTCCCTGCATGCCACTTTAACCTTTGCATAAATCCAACCCAAACAAGTTGGAGAGCATACCGTTGATATTTTCACTTGTAATGTTCTTTCTCCATAACAATTGTTGCATCTCGGTACAATATATTTTCCAAGTGACATTTGTCTCGTATTATACGTATTCATTACAAGTGTTTTATGGTCATCATTATAGTAGTTACTCAGTATAAGCCTGTATTTAACTAACTTATTAATATTCATTAACTTTATTTCCGAAAAAATATATTTTCCTTTGTTTTTTATATTCTTTACTGTACTGTTAGGAAGATGCATTTAATTATTTTCTTTTGTAGGTTTAGTATTTGTTTTATGCTTGTTTGAAATGTATTTCCCCATACCAAAATACCATATAGAATTATTGGTTCTATCATTGCTACGTACATTATTTTAAGTGTTTCAAAAGGAATAATATTTTTAATGATACAAAATTTTGAGAGTATTGACCTTAGTTTATTACATATTTTTTGTTTATGTGGTTGCCAGTTAAATTTCTCATCTATCATGATGCCCAGGTAATTTTCACTCCGACTTAATCATCAAGTTGTTGTAGCTTGTTGGTCTTGTGGTTAGGACACTCGCCTCGTGATCCAATGGTCGCGGGTTCGAATCTCAGCCCAGACTAGGAAGTAAGTCCTATTTTCATAGCACAAGCGTTTAGCTTAGTTTGAAAATAGTAAGAATATTGATGTGACACGTATTCCGTGTTCGCATCTCTATTTATTTAAAAAAAAAAAAAAAAAAGTGCAATATGCTAATATATATATGATTTAAAATTTTATTGAATGCCTCATTGTGCGTTCTTTAATGACAATGTTTCACATTTGTCAAGATTCATCACGCAAGACGATATGATGATCTGTGTTAGTAAGTCTTTAACCTTCGGGCACCGGAACACCGGAAATAGGATCGAGGGTCGGTATGGGGTACAAAATGACCCCAGAAAAATTTGCGTTTTAATGTATATATAATGGTTTGAAAATATTAAATAATATTTCTAATTACATTTATTATTATATAATGCGAAAAAGATTCTACTAAATTTTTCTTCATTTTACAAGAAACCGCTGTATTTTAACGTGTCGTTACTCACAAGCGCCCGGACGATGGAAGCTGTGCGGGCAGGATGATGTAATCGTTACCTTATAGAATATTCCCGATTGTCTATGGAAAAATATTTCTTAATAGGTACACATTATCATTTTATTTTCTTTGGGTGTCATATTCTTTGGATATTTTCGAAGATCACAAAGAATACCAGCTTAATAACATTGATTTTTATTAAATAGTTTTTAAAATAAAAAATTTGGGGTTATGCTGTGCCCCGTTGTAGAATGGGAGTGTTGGTTACACTGATAGATTACTACAGTAAAACGTATACTTATATGTATATCAATAATGCTAACTAACCTAACCAACTGACTAACTTAACTAACTAAACTAATGTTAAGTAACTAACTAAATTGAAAGTTCATTTACTTTATCAGGCAATTCTCAGACAAAACCTTAGAGACCACACTATCGGTACTAGCGCCCGGAGTTCGGGCAAGCTTAATCCCTAGGCGAATGTCTTACTGCTGTACCCTTCACCCAAAGTAGATATATTTTGTTTTTCATACCTTCAACCTCACAAGAAAACTAAAAAAGTTAGTTACGGTGTCACGGGCATACTAGAATATTCTGAATGAATCCAAATTACGCGAGAAGTTTCTAGAATTCGAGCGGTTATAAGTAACGCAGAAAGCGCGCGCGGAACAATAGTTATTGTTGTGAAGTTTCAGCGATTACACAGATAAAGCAAAACCAGAGTCAAGAGCGTAGCGACGATTCATTGTGGCTAGCCATACACCAGCGACAAAGCACAGATGTTTGAATATTCTGGAAGGATGAGTATAAAGTGTTCCTTAGAATGATGAGTGCGAAATATTATGAATTAAATAAAAATGCTCTCATTAAATTCGTGTTCAGTGACTTTAATGATAAACAAAAACGTTTTTTAATTTCACTTGCTTTCTTGTCTCCCACCACAACGATCCTGTTACAATATATTAAAAGAAGATTGAACACTATTCTTTCACACAGATTCGCACTAGTTGCACAAGTAATAGACAAAAGTAAAGCGATGCGCACTGTATCGTTTTACTCTTGTTTATTACTTGTCCTCGCGTATATACACAAATGTTGGTTCACGATACATCGAGAATCTTCGACCGATTTCTCCGTATTTCCAGTGCTTATGGTTTCTTCGAGAATAGTTCAGTCGATTCTAAATTCATGTAGAATATTTGATGTACTTCAATAATTTGTAGGTACTATTGTTTTAGCCTCTCTTAACAATTTTATTACGTATAATGTTCCCACAGGTTGAATAGAGACCATATTTGAATAGAGACCGAAAAATATTGACTTGTTTCAGTAATTTGGTCACGAAATCAGATTTATTTATGGATAACCCTTGGGAGATGCTTAATGGAAGCCCGTTGGCCAATTTGATGGAGGACGAGAGGCCAGTATGAATTTGGAGATAATATTTATGAGCAAAGTGTATAAAATACATTTCATTGGGGGATTTGAAGGTGAATCAAATATTGTATTTTTATCTAAAATGTTTTTGTCTAAAATATTTGACGGTAAACATTATTTTATGTTATTGTATTTTGCTATTTATTACTTTGTGATTATTCATTATGCATATAATTAAACGAATTAACTTAGTTTATACCTCTTAATTTTTCGTAAAACCGGTTTCGGTTTACTAGTTAAAGTAAACAAAGTTTATTTCTTTATTCATATTATTTTATGTATTTGTGATGTTTATAGCGTTAACTTCATGGTTGGACATAATTATTAATTTAAAACAGTGAGGGAACATTTAAGATGTCTCAATAATAGTGACTTCTCGGAATTCACGAACCAGCTTTTGGAAACAGGCCATATGTTTAAAAAAGAAAACGGTATTCAGATTTTCTATGTGAATAATAGAGACCTTATTTTGGATAACTTAGAAATATTAGAAATCAAGAAATATCTGAACACTAAAGCAAAAATAATTAACAACCAGTTGAATTTTATTTCAATTATTATTTAAATTACCCCCACCGTAACTGTAGTTCAAAAATTAATTTGTTTACTAAAATAACTAATGGACGGTTAGTATGCGTCCATCCTGACCAAGATACAGTGCTATCGCAACCGGTAGACGAAAGTTACTCTATGTGGTTTATACAAAGTTCTTAATTTATTAGAATTAATAATAATTTTATGATTATACTCTAACGCGTTATAATTTATCTAGGTGGATACGTTCTTACTATATTATTACAATCATAAAATGTTCAAAATGCGATGTGAAACTACACGGTGTGAAACCGAAGGTTCGGGGTTCGATTCCCGGTGAGGTCACAATTAATCTATGTGATTTACTCAAGCCTGGGTGTTTTGTGATTTTCGCTTCTGTATTGGGCCTCTTGACCTGTTGAAGCAAAAAAAAAAATTAAATTATGTGTGAAGAGGGGAAAGGATTGCTAAATAAATGTCTAAGGTAAAAGGTAAGGTAAGGGATTGAAGACAATACGTATAAACATCGATTGCTACATAAACACTGTACTAGATATATAATATATTAAGACCTGCTCATATCGAATGGTCAAAAAACATTTAAATATAAAGTACCGAAAATATTCAATAAATTTCCACGAAATTTTATAAAAGACAATATTAAAAAAGCCTTACAGAAAAATTAATGGAATATCAAACATATAAATTCACAAAAATATCAGCCAAAAATTTCACATATTAAAAAAGTCATATTTCAATTTAGAATTTGACATGTGTAGTTTATAGTGTGCATTTTAAGTGTGCTTTAAAATTTTAGGTGTGTAATTTTTAATGTGTGTAATTTATAGTGTGCAGTTCACTCACAATCGTGTGAAATGTGCGCTTCAGTATAATATGGTAGTACTACTACATTATAGTACCTACTTAGTGTAGAGCGGACCCATCACTAGTTTACATCGTCACTGTGGAAGAGTGCCGCTGAACGACCGACATCTATAAATTGCTTGAAAAACTACTACGCGCACACAAGCGTACGTTTTGAAATAAAATAAATAAAACACATACCTTGTATTTCACGCAATATGCTTCTTTATAGTGTCATTGGCCTCGGCGACGTCGGCAGTGATACGCGCGTACTATCGCACTTTCGAGTTAATAAAAATAGTAATTAACTGTTAATCAGAGTAAGTAGGTTTTCTTTATGAATAAGCTGTGTGCCTTACTTGGATACCGTCTCATGATACATGCTAACTAATTAGGCATACATAACTTTCGTATACCGAAAATGACTGGATGTTTGAAACAGCCCCCATTCGAAAATTTGTGTATACACATACTAGCGGTACAGCAATCGGCGAAATTACGGATCACAATATCGTTGCTGGTCACAACGTGTATTATTTTCTCAAGACAAAATATTGTGGTGATATTTTTGCAACGATAATATAATTTTGTTTACAAAATATATATCAACATAATGTTAGTATATAACCACTTACGGATATTTTTAGTCTGCCGGTTTTGAGACATACCCACCCGTCTCTTCATCAGGACAACCACTACACTAGCATGTAAGTACCACTACATATATACATCTCGCTACCATAATATTTTTACCACAATGTGCTCACTACATGCAACATCATTTTGAAGGACTTATATTATTTTTACTTCCATACTTCATACACTTTCTGATACATGTGTACAAACGCAACTATTTGTAAGCATACCCATTCCACATATCTTCTAGAGTGTCTTACATCCCAATCCTCTGCATTGGCAACCCCGTTCGACAAGGGTACAATATTTTAGTGGATCATCTACATTGGTGAGCCTTTTTTACTCAATCCTTTGCAAAATGTAAATTTTTGTAATACTGTTGTTACCTTAAAACCTATCCCTTGAAGACATTTCAAATGATTACTGAATGAATTGCACTCCTAGTTAAAGAATAAAATAAAACAACAGACAAACAAAAATGTCTAAAGTTGATAACATCTTGGAACAGATGAAGATATCTTAGAATTTATCACTAAAAATGTCCTTCGTACCGGATGGATACAACCTCCCCCGGGACACGTCACGATAAAAACAACATTCGCTTAAACGTCCGCCCGACCAGCCTGAACTTTAAAATCCGGTAATTAAAAGTTACCCCATAAATATATTTTACAGCCGTTACGAAACGCTCGAGAGGAATTGGAAAAAAATATCCTTCTCTTAAGCGCCCCCTTCCAGGCCGGCAAATAAAAAGTTTATGGCCGTACGTGGTCGCAAAACTTGACGATGGGACCCGACGATTCTAATTTCGCAAAATCTAATCTGGGCGATTTAACGGACGATTGGGGAAGGCGTAAAAAGGCGGCGTATAAAATTGCCCCGCTCTTTCCTTTGGGCGGTATCGCTTTGCGCGATTTTTAAACCCTCTTCCGGTGTTCCTGGTGTCTCCCCCCCAGTGGCGCGTTTATGCCTGTTGAGCCCGCCAGACCTTCATTGGACCTCATCAGACACGAAGACTTAGGCCTTCAAATATTTTTGTTATCCTGCTGTTAGTTTTATTGTTATCAATTTATTTACTATGTCAAGCATTGAAAAAATTCTTTTTATTAATTAATTATTAAATAAATTGTTTTTAACTTTGTTTCCGTCATCTGGCTAAATCCTTCCGATTGTTTTAATCTCGGTATCTGCGAAGCTCGATAAATGTCACCGCTGCGCTGAATGACTTTCAGACTAGACGTACAACAGGGGTCTGTAATCTGCGGATATCTCTTTAGTTGTCAATTCTTGCGGCTGGTTCGTTTCGCGCTGCCTCACGGTCTAATAGTTCTGTATTTCGTTGTTTTTGGCGGCTATGCTATGAGGATTGAAGCGTTTTTTTATATATTTATTTCTTTGTTAAATATTCAAAATGATTTAGAATAGAAAAAAATGTGAAATTTAAAATATTAATTTTGTTTGTGTGTCCCACTATCAATTTTTCGTTTTCGATCGATTCGATGTCAACCAATTTTTGTCGAATTTAAACAATTCAAGATATATAAGATATGCCAAATTTACAAAGAATATTTTATAAATAAATCTCACCCCTTAGACTGTATAAGTAGTAGACATAGAACAAATAAAGAGTAGCTTGTTGGTCTTGTGGTTAGGACACTCGCCTCGTGATCCAAAGGTCGCGGGTTCGAACCTCACTCCAGACTAGCAAGTTAGTCCTATTTTCATAGCACAAGCGTTTAGCTTAGTTTGAAAATAGTAAGAATATTGATGTGACACGTATTCCGTGTTCGCATCTCTAATTTAAAAAAAAAAAAAAAAGATACCATGTTTAAGAACCA
Organism: Agrypnia vestita; assembly: GCA_016648135.1. Classification (NCBI taxonomy): domain Eukaryota; kingdom Metazoa; phylum Arthropoda; class Insecta; order Trichoptera; family Phryganeidae; genus Agrypnia; species Agrypnia vestita. Next base: position 11,461 of record JADDOH010004632.1, read on the forward strand.
CTATGGCACAACATCATTATACATACTTGGGAGTTAAATGGTACAATACATTGTTGTCGCAAAACAAATTTCAAGAAAGGGACATTCCGAAATATAAACATTTTAAGAAAGAAATCAAATCCTTGATTTTCGACAACGATGAATTGTAATATGCCCACATGTCTCTTTTATACTTTAATTATTTTTCTACTTTTATTCTTTAGTCCTTCTTTTATACTTTAATTCTTTTTCTACTTTTATTCTTTAGTACTTCTTTTATACTTTAATTTAGCTTGTAAATACTCATCCCATAAGCTCGAGCTTTATTAAGACTGGCTCATATTATGGGGAGTATAATGTCTGCAAAAATGTTATAATATAGAATCAATTTATTTAAAAAAAACATCTATCTACTGCATAAATGAAAAAATAAAAAGTAAAATACAACACTAAGTATAATTTCCATCAATGACAGTTTTCCAGTAACAGATAAAAAATCTAATATATAATTCATGAAATACAATATTCACGTATCGAATCGCATAGCACGATGTAAACAAAAGAGAAAATGAAGCAGTAATAAGAAAATTCAATCATCGTACTAACACGTATGTATTTGATCACAATTATATTATTTATTTGTTTGTGCAAACGGTGCAAGGTATCATTGAAAAAATGAGTGAAAAAACAGAGGACAATACAATCACAAATTAAATAAAAACCATTTAAATTTACAACAAAAAAATTATGAAGGAAACAAATGGAAAATAAAAAATGATAACAGTGCAGCGCCCGGAAAAAACGCAATTCATAACACTATTTTCAAACGACTTAATGTCGTCACTTTGAATTGTTATTGCTTAAAAATCACTCAGAAAATCGCCATCGTAGCTTTACATTAATGAGTTGTGACTTCATGGCGTGAAAATATTGCCAGATAGCGGTAATAAATTTAGCGAGCCATCGAGAAATGCGCATGCATATTCTGTCGAACAAACGCAATTTTCATAACACTATTTTCAAACGACTTAATGTCGTCACTTTGAATTGTTATTGGTAAAACATCACTCAGAAAATCGTCATCTTAGCTTTACATTGATGAGTCGTGATTTCATGGCGTGAAAATATTGCCAGATTGCGGTAATAAATTTAGCGAGCCATCGAGAAATGCGCATGCATATTCTGTCGAACAAACGCAATTTTCATAACACTATTTTCAAACGACTTAATGTCGTCACTTTGAATTGTTATTGGTAAAACATCACTCAGAAAATCGCCATCTTAGCTTTACATTGATGAGTCGTGATTTCATGGCGTGAAAATATTGCCAGATTGCGGTAATAAATTTAGCGAGCCATCGAGAAATGCGCATGCATATTCTGTCGAACAAACGCAATTTTCATAACACTATTTTCAAACGACTTAATGTCGTCACTTTGAATTGTTATTGGTAAAACATCACTCAGAAAATCGCCATCTTAGCTTTACATTGATGAGTCGTGATTTCATGGCGTGAAAATATTGCCAGATTGCGGTAATAAATTTAGCGAGCCATCGAGAAATGCGCATGCATATTCTGTCGAACAAACGCAATTTTCATAACACTATTTTCAAACGACTTAATGTCGTCACTTTGAATTGTTATTGGTAAAACATCACTCAGAAAATCGCCATCTTAGCTTTACATTGATGAGTCGTGATTTCATGGCGTGAAAATATTGCCAGATTGCGGTAATAAATTTAGCGAGCCATCGAGAAATGCGCATGCATATTCTGTCGAACAAACGCAATTTTCATAACACTATTTTCAAACGACTTAATGTCGTCACTTTGAATTGTTATTGGTAAAACATCACTCAGAAAATCGCCATCTTAGCTTTACATTGATGAGTCGTGATTTCATGGCGTGAAAATATTGCCAGATTGCGGTAATAAATTTAGCGAGCCATCGAGAAATGCGCATGCATATTCTGTCGAACAAACGCAATTTTCATAACACTATTTTCAAACGACTTAATGTCTATGAATTGAATTGATCATCACTTTGAATTGTTATTGGTTAAACAACACTCAGAAAATCGCTATCTTAGCTTTACATTGATGAGTCGTGACTTCATGGCGTGAAAATATTGCCAGATGGTGGTAATAAATCTAGCGAGCCATCGAGAAATGCGCACGCACATTCTGTCAACCTATGTTCCAACGCAAGGCATACAACACTGTAGACATTTTTTGTGTACGACCGTACTCATGTACATATACACGCTTCCAATTTCTCAAAGTGATTATTGGGGCCTCATTGAATCAACAGTCCTCGACGATTGCCAAGGGCACGTGAGTCGCGCCGCTGGTCTCCCCTCCCCGGCTCGTCGAATTTTCATTTGCCTCTCCGCTGTTTACTCCGATACTTCTTTTTTATTGCCGGACTGATTTGTGCAAACACGCGGCGAGCTGTGTCAACCGAATTTGGCTGTTTGCCCCGTACCTACGGCGGTACACGTTTCATATCTCGGCCAAAGTAATAAGCCAGAAGAGCATTCGGATGTCAACCCTCATTTGATTTGAATAAAATATTCACGATACGAGTAACAATTGAAAATAAATATTTAAATGTCAACGTGTGTTTTTAATTAAAATCAAAGATAATTGTGGTCACCAGCTAATTGTCCGTGAAGGGCATGAATTAGTAATGGTCAATTGGTTATTAATAATTATTTTAACCGGTTATTCATGGTACAATTATTTGAGATTTGTGTCTGATTGTATCGATGATTAGTAACTAAGATATTATATTATTGTGTAGTACCCATAGTTGCCCGTTGAAATGTGAAAAACTGATCAATCATCGATACAATCAGATACAAATCTCAAATACCAGTTTAAAAAAATACTGTGGGGATATTGACTGTGGGAGGCAAGTGAAACACTGGAAATTAATTATCAATTTATTAATTTTAATAATTCACTGAACACGAATTTAATTAGAGATCTATTCTTTAATTCACAATATTTCGCACTAACACTTTATATACGTCTTTCCAGGATATTCTGACGTCAGTGGTCGCACTTATTTTCCAAACGCCTGTTAGGTACTTTCTTAATCATTGTCGCTGGTATTTGGCTAGCCACGCTAAATCTGCGCTTTCGCTTTATCTGTTTAATCGCTTTTATATCATAATAACAATCCTGCTTGCGAGCGCTTCCCATCACTTTTATATATAAATATAACATCGTGATACAGCGAGAATTTTCGACCAGTTTCTCTTTATTTCAAGTAATGATAGTTCAGTTGCTTCTAAATTCATGTGGACCGTTCGAGAGACTTCGAGAATGTGCGGTTACTGTTGTTTTAGACTCCCGTGACAATACCATCAAACGTCATGAGTTGTGGACACTTTTTAAATATCAGTCTTCTTGATTTTTTTGTGGTTTCAATGTACTTTTTTAAGATTTTAATGTGGTTTATACAAAGTTTGTTAGTATTTTTATAAATTTATTCGTCATTTCTTTTTACTGTTGAAAAAAAACATTTTCTGGTATTAAGTATGGTAATCAATGTACAGTTTTATAGACCTTTTGAATTTTTACTTATTTAGGCATATTAGAAGTGAAAATTTATGTTAAAGTAAGCAAAGTCAGGCAACGAAATGCGCGCGTATCATGCAATGGAAGTGTTCACACACTATAAAGTTATTTCGTCTGGCGGAATTCTCCCGATGTAGAACAGGAGTATGTGATCTGCGGATATCTCTTTAGATCTCAATTCTGACTCTAACGGCTGGTAATGCAATGGTGTATGTTGTTGTTGGTATTGCAATCCAACAACCGCAACAAATCAACAATCACACAGCGACAAAGCAGTTATGTTGACCCTGCAATGCGATTCAAGTCGGCATCCACATGTCAAATATCCCAGAAAACTAACTAACTTAACCTAACCTAACCTAACCAAAAGATTATTCATCTACGTCGGTTTCTCATAACTTAGGATGGTCATCTTCATGAACTCCTATTGTCTTGACTGCATTCCTCCACTTCTCTCGACATCCCGCAGATGTGAAGACTATCACACTGGTCAGTCCAAATTTTGATAACCTTCTCAGTTCTTTGACATTGCTCATACAAAAAGCTTCTTCAAGCCATCTTCCTTTCTCTAAAAATGTCAAAAAGTGAATGATTGGTCTTAGGCAAACAATTGAGAGTCTATCCTTGGTATATAGTTCCTGTAAAATGGAGACACTCTGTACCAATGATGTCATTATCACATCTCGAGCATTACATCTCACAATCTCCATCCTACTCTTTCACCTAGCCTTCCTACTAGCTATAACATTTATGTATTTTTTTGCTCATTCGTATATAAATATCCCATGTATGTTTAAAAGACCTTATTTTTACAACATCAAAAGTATTTCTATATTTTTTTTACGTGGAATACATGTCACATTAATATTCTTACTATTTTTAAATGAAACTACACCCCTGTAAGAAAACAGGACTAAATTTGTTATTTCCTGTGACGAGGCTCGAACCTTCGACTACTAAACGATAATTAGGTGAGTGTCTTAATCATCACACCACCAAGTTACTCAATTTCTTCTTAAATTAATTCATAGATTCACTCAAAACTTTGTATCATTCTAGTTGTGATCAGAAATATATTACGCATCGCTAGCATTGCTTCGGATAACAAGTACTGAAAGAATTTATAACTTTATTATTAAATTATACATGGTAATTTAATCAGGAATAGTAATTATGGCAACGATCGTATACCTCATATTGAATTAACACATAAAAAATATTTAGTGCTATTCTACATAAATATGAAAGTATATTATGTTAATGGAGAACGGTTTGAAAGCGAGGGTTGTTTTGAAATGTTTCATTAACGTTTCAAAGCCACAAAAACACCGGTCTACTCACATTAGCACAAGCTCAGTGGAAGGTCATTTCATTATAGCTGTTGGCAGTTATCAACCGTTGTTACCGTGATCCAAAAATTTAATAATAGGTATAATTAAATATTTTAGAAACATATTCTAATTACCGACACCGAATTGCTAACAACCTATCTTTACATAGTAATAGCTAAAGAATATAATTTTATCTGCATGTTACATTAATGTTTACATTCAAATCATTGTTTTAATATAAACAAATAATATATGCTTGATTATCTTTTTACACTTTTTTTCTTCCTAAATTCTTCCTGTGTGGCACTTCCACAAGTTTATTTATGCTGCATTAACTTCGTTTATAGTATCGTATCCTCAACCTATTGACGTGAGTCGGGAGTATGGTGATAAGAACACAGTATTGCTTGATCTACCTACATAAATTACCATGTCGATTTAATACTTCTGCTGCGCAGTATTGGGTCAAGTATGCATGAGCGTTGAAGCAGCGCATATGTCGAAATGTTATATTTTTAAGAAACTGATTGATGATGTTTTATTAATCATTATTATTATTGACCATTCGTGATATCTATCTTATTTATTTAAAATAACAAACGAACAAGCCCTTGCAGTCAGATCATTGAAGCACGAGTTATATGTAGACACACACTTTGGGAAAAAAGCGAGATAAATGTGTAATTGTGTAATATTTCTCTTACGATTATTTATTTATTTATTTAATTATTTTATTTTTTAATTTAAAGACTATCGACAGGTCAGAATGACCCTAATGGATAGTCATTTAGGACAAGGTGATAAGTACAGTTACAATTTACGATAATACATTAAAATAAAACATTAATACATTATACAATATAAGTATACTACAATAGGTGATTACAAGACGAACGAAGTTCACATTCTCCGCACGACATAATAGGCATGTAGGCTCCCAGGTCAACTAAGTCAGAAAATGTGTACCCGCGCTTTGTGGCTATAAAATTTTTGTTTAGGTTGATTTTCGAAGAATCCGTCTTACACGCTCAAACTATTTTCGGTCAGGAGCGATATAGTTTCTCTCTTTAACTGAGGTTGTGTCATGTGAAATATGTCGATGTTGGTGTTACATGACGTGACCTCGCTGTACTGGTTTACATTCTAGGTAGAGGAGAGAAATAACCTATGTTGGTGTTGTAGACCTTTGTGTGGAACAACATTAACAATCGAATAACATTATTATTCGATTGCGTCGATGATTGGCTGATTTCGTGCAATTCGACGAACAACCATCCATACTAAACAGCAATCATATCTTATATATCAATCATTGATAAAATCAGATACAAATCTCAAAAAACATGTTAAAATAACGATTTAACCATCACTAGTATTCACTATGAGTATGAGCCATATGAGGCTCAAAATGATTTGTCGCTTTTGTTTTTAACAGCCTCATTGCTCTTCTACCCGCAACACCTGGCCGACGACGAATGATATGTACCCCCTCAAAGCCTGAACCCCCCTTTTGAGAGGGTGGGGAATCGGGAAGCAAGGAAGTGTGTAAAGTATTGTCACGTGTCGTGGCTGCAGAAGGAATTAATGAAAACGCTGGGATTTAATACAGGATTTATTGAATGCCGATTAATTAATTAAACTAACGTACAAACTCACTTAACACTATTAAATGTAACGCTATTTCTTAAATTAAACTGTTTCAGAAATTTATCACTCGTAAATAGACACTTTTTTTTTTAAATTTATTTGGTAAAATGTACAAACTTATATTACACGCTTACCCACTTTTAAATGAGAATTTATTCTCATGTTTAAAAGTGGGGGCATTGTCATACATGTATATATCTATTATTAATGAAATCGTTAGTGTAAGACATTAGATTAAATAAGTAAGATATAGAAAAAGAAACATTAGATTAAGTTATAAAAATTAAGACATTAAATTAAGTAAGTAAGATATAAACAATACAAGAATACAAAAATGTGAGACTAATAATAAGAGAATAATTAGATAAGGTATACACAAGGATACAATAAATTAAGTTATAAAAATTAATAATTAAGAAGGTATTGTAATAACAGTTAAAAGTATATATAGATTGTTTTTGATAAGATTTTTTCGTTGCGTTATTGTGATGGTTTTTTGTAGAAGATTTTTCAATTTAGTCTTGAATTTTCTATAATTTTTTTCCGTCTTCATTTCATTTCACTTTCATTTTATTCACTATTCACTAGAATATTCCATCCAATTTCCGCACTTATTAATTTCGCTTCGGTTTATCTCGCTACGTAAGAACTTTCCGAAATCTTCGCTGTAGAATTACGGCTCGCCTGGCCGTCCTGGCAACTCGCGACTCGCGGCTACCTTCGCTTCTATTATCGCTGTCAGACGCGCGTGCCCAAAACAATTGACTCGTCCTTACTCCCGTGTGCCGTATTTATATTCTCTAATGCTGACATCGAAATCACGAGTTTTTGAGAAGTTCCTCGCGGTTTCCAAACTTTTGGAGATGCTTCTCGATGTTTGTCGTAAGCCGTAGATTATGCTAGGCCGTTTTGGAATCTTCGGTAGTATTGTAATCATTTCAAACAACTGTCACTTGACATGAGTGCGTGATTACTTTTAGCCTCGTTACAGTATGTTTGTACCGCTTGCTTTTTTAGGATTATTGAAAATATTGAAGTAACAAATTATGTATGTAAAGTAAAAAAAGTAATTAAAAAAATAAGAAAATATTAAAGGAAAGTAAAGCAATGACAATGTAGTGAAAATAAAGATAACATTTAAAGAGACGATATTATTTCAATATTAACTTCCACCATTACTATATACCTACATGTGAAGTTATGTAATATTGTTTTTTTTTTTTATATACACATCACTACTTTGTACGTTATATTTCTATACTCATATTTTACTGCTTATACCTTTTAATACTTATACAAGTTCTTAATATGTTTGTATTATATATTTTACTGTTCATACCTTTAATGTTATGTAATATTTTTTTATTTTTTATATGACATATGCTTTTATTTGATATTGTTTTTATATAAATATTTGTACAATACAAAATTTTTACATGTAAAGCCTATTTAATTGTTAATAGTTGCGGATATTTTATACAAACCGTATGTTTTTCCGAGAAACGATTCTCGACGTTTCGTAGAATGCTTATTCAACGTCATCAGGAGGACGACCTTTACACGCGGAGGTAGAGGGCAGACTGATTACTGCTTTCGAGGGTGTAAATTATATGCACTTTGTTGTGGAGTGTTCACTTCTTCTACAATAGAGATTGCCAGTGTGCAATATGTACTAGTTACGTTGGCGAACTTTACTGCGACCAAGGGTTGAATCAATATCATAAGAACACGGCGCCAAATACTTGATAGTTTGTAAATTGGGAACATCCCACGGGAGGATGACCTTTACCTCCGCGGGTAAAGTTTGTCCTCCTGATGACGTTGAATAAGCATTCAACGAAACGTCGAGAATCGTTTTTCGGAAAAACATACGGTTCATATAAAATATACGTAACTATTTACAGTTAAATATGTCTAACGACCGTAATAACAACCTTAACTCTTCAATGTAAAAGCCTATAATGGGCGTAAACAAATAATAAATTAATGTGTTGTAATTATCATTAGCATCACTGGCGTTCAATGCTTTTGCATTCCCTCAATTAAATACAGATGTCACTAATGGGGTAACAATATTATTGGAATTTTTTATAGCAATATTCAGTTCTATGTTCATTGAAAAATATGGACAAAATCAAAATATTCTGGATATAGAAGAATTCTCCAATGGTCATTGTCACGATAAATAATTCCTCGGTGTAAGACGTAAGGGTAGTAAGGCAGGACTCACCAGTGGCCGCCACCCTGTTGTTGTTGCTCCCCCTGAGCCTCATGATCCACAGCATGATCCTGGAGTGGTCCAAGCCTTTCCAAATCCTAGAAGCAATACATCTCAATTTAATATAAATGCCTTTTATGTGATTCCGTGAAAACCTCTTATGAGAATCTTTGGTGTCGTTTGTTTTAATTTCCAGTGAACCACATATCTATTTTCGTGTGTTCCGCTTTCATCGCATTTTTATTAGTAGTTCAGATCATTGTTCAACTAGAGATATTAATGACGGAACGACTACACTACTTACTACATTAATTATCCCCTTAAAAATGCCATACTTTTACAAGTTTGTTTTTGAGCCACATCTTTGTTAGTAGTTTTTAAGCCCTAGTGGTTTATTAATTAAAAGTATATTATATTTAAAGTATAAACCTATTCTTTCGACATAATTAAATTAAGATAAACGTATTAGCTGTTGAGTATATGCCGTGCATATACGAGTATACTTTTAAAATCATTTATATGTTACAGAGAAAGTATATTTTTGGTGAAGATATATTTTCTAACTTAAATAACCAAACAATTAAGCAGTGGGAACATTGAATCATGACATTTACGTGAACATATATTTTGAATAATCAAAGTATCCCATCATATTCTTATCACAATTATTATCATAATATTCAGATTTTAATATATCGTAATATATATCGTTTTTCCACAATATGTGTTTACATAAATTACACTGTAATTCATGCTCCAATGAACTCACTGCAAACGCCTGCTATAACATCCCAATTATAATAATTTTTCTGTCTGTCTGTTGTCCGTCCTTTCTTCTATCCCCGTAACTTCGTATAACGATATTTCGTATATCGTAATCCCCGTATAACTTCGTATAACGTCCTATAAAAAAAATTTTTTTTAATTGTTTTTTTCAGAGCGTTTTTTGTTTAGAAATCAGATCAAATATTGATTAGAAAATGTTTTAAAATGCATGTAAAATATGTAGCGTCAAAGTTTGTGTAACGTGTGCGGAATATTTAAAATTGATAGCTGGGCGGGAAATAATAGATGGACCAGTTTGTAGAAATGTGTTTCACGATTGTGGTGCCTAGCACAAAATTACTTTTTGTAGAACGATTCAAAATAATATCCTGTTTTACCTAATACCTACTTTCGTTGGAGGAAATATTCAAATGATATTCGAGTTTCGGTCTTTTATGTTTTTCGGGTACGTAAAGTTGAATAAATGACTTTAATACGAAATTCATAATAGCACTTGACGATAATAAAAGTTAACTTAAAGTACGGAGTGATCCGAAACCAAGTGGTACCACTTTCGCAACTTTCTGTGGAATGGCTGGAATATCAGATTCATATTTGTTTCTTTCAGTAACAATTTTAATGGCACTTTCGTTTTCAAAGTCTTTTGTTTAATAATCTTGTTCATTCCTCCGGCCATATCTGTTTACAAATATGAAATATAATTGCAAAGCATCAATTTTGATAATATTTGTTACACTTAAAATAAGAAAAAATTCGATCAAGGATATGAAATATATTATTTTTTCGAACTAATGCCAATGTTAATTTACACACCGATACCTTGACAAAATACTCTTCACATGCGTGTAACTCTAACTACTTCACACATGTGAAAAGTATTTTGTGAAGGTATGTAAATAATACTATGGTTGTGGTGTATAGTGATATTGACATACTAGGGTAGTAGTTTTCCTGACGAAGAGATGGGTTGCGTCTCGAAACCGGTAGACAAATAAGTAATTTAAATGGTTATATACTAAAATAAATAACATTTTATTAAAATTTCTTACCACAATGTTAATACCTTAAATATTAAAAATATTTATAATAATATTCAATTTGTTACAATTATAAAAGTATTTACAGATTAATTTAATTTGTGAATTGTGATTGACGTACGTGACTAGCATTTATAAACAGTTTTGATCAAACTACATTTTTATTATCACATATCATTTATGTGTTTGTTTGTCTAATTATTGTCTAACTAAGACAATAATTATTTCGTGTATGAGTATAATACAGAAATCTGTTATCTGAAACACTCAAGCGGTGAGCTATCACGCCAAGAATTTTATTTTAGCTTATTCTTATTTTATATTATTTTATATCAAATTTATAAGTCGACGCAATAATTTTCTTTAAAATATCAATTTAACCGTCAATTAATATAAAACAAGAAGCCTTATTTCTTGTTCAATTAAGGTTCAATAAAAAAGAGAGTTAAAATAAACTGAGACGAAATAAATTTTCAGTGTTAGAAAACAAAAAAAAACACAGAGAAAATGTATTTGAATGTGTTGTGACTCGCTTTGAATAAATAATTTGTGATGACATGATTTTTTCGGCGTTTTCCCTTCTTGCGAGCATCGAAATATTTCAGCGTTTTTCAGTGAAATATTGTATAAGGGAATATTAAATTAATGTACGAGGACAGTCTGAAAAGTCCTCGGGTGAACAATGAAAGACATTTTTTGGCTAGGACTGTTATATTTTTCAATGTAACCTCCTAAATAAACTTTTTTATACACTTCAATATACTTTGTTACACAATACACTTTTTCAGACTCTTCTCTAATAATCCCATTCCATAATAATAGTAAGTTTCCAGAAGGTCTGCAAAATAACCGTCTAGCTGCTATGTCCTCTCCATTAGATGAAAATCGCTCACCAGAAAGAAGTTTTTTCAGATTTTGTAATAGATAATAGTCAGAAGGGACCAAATTTGGCCATTGAATGTAAGTTTAAGCGATTCGTTGCATTTTGCCATTGCCATGTGATAAAAAAAATTGATCCACAAATCAGGTCTTTTTCACGAATGCAAATGGACCATAACTTATATTTTTGGTTGATTTTTTCACCTTTCTTAAGATAATAATCAACGAAATTCCTCTGTAGTCCCGAAAAACTGTTTCCATTAACTTTCCTTCTGATGGAACCGATCTTGCCTTCTTTGATGTACCTATCTACTTCCACCAGTTTCAATCAATTGTTTCTACTATTCGTTCACTCTGGTGTGCTGTGGTAAATCTAAGTATCATAAAAAGTTACTGAGGTAAATAAAAAATATTGTTTAATGTCTAAATAAATTACTTTTCCTGTTAAGAATTTATTTATTTTAATTATTTAGTTCCACACATAATGTTGTGTGGGCTAATATATGATTTCACTTAGACATATTGCATTCCATCTAATCATTTAAAAGTTTTAATAATAAAATTTTTGCACTCCAGTTTAAACCTTCTTATATTCTCCATGTTTTATATCATTATTTATGTTTTAAGAATATACTATATAATTAGTTGATATGTGGCACCTTACATAATATTATCACATTTCGACACTACAGTGTAGTAGAATCGAATAAAAACGATTTTGACGACAAATGTCAAAAGTTGCGCGCAGTGCTCACGCGGACCGGCTTAAATGAGATTCACGGTTTGATCTGTTGTCGGCAACTATAATCCGAGTTGATAAAACCGACCCTTAGTAAACGCAAGAACTTTCAAAACTGCCCTTTTCTACTGCTACAAACATACACAAGCTAAGCTATTTATTTATAAAAGAAAATGTATTTTTAGTAAAAAAAGATGCGTGGTAGGCGGGGGAAAGACAGTTATAATTTGGCCGTACAAAAAAACGCTGTCACGCTAAGTGAACAATGCGGGCTTCAAGCTGAAACGGTTTTATACCTCCTACGTTCCTTGCGCTCCTGTGTCGGGATCTTAGCTCCTGGATCAATTCGAACATGCCAGAACACAAGATGAATTGCCTCAGTCGTTATAAGAAAGGAGATGTAAAGTCTCACACCGAACTTCGCTTAGATGGAAGCTCTCTCCCGCCTGAATAAAAAGTACATAAAAATGTTTTATTGATTTTGCAGACATGTTTTATTGATCGAGATGCGAATAAAAAAATCTGCCAAATCGGGTGACTTTTCTTTTTTACTAAACAAGGTAACTGTCGCTGATGGTGTTTCCATATCCACAATGATGGCAAGGTAACTTAGAGGAGATATGTATGTATGCTGCAGACATACCGAGATGCGAACTCATGATACCATTAGAAATTGATTTTTAATCATTTTAAATGAAAAAAAAAGATTTTCCGATGCTATAGGTATGGCTAATAGTTTTTGTCGTACCTTATCTCTTAATATTGACTATTTAAAATTAAAAATGGTCATATTATTCGGAGAATTCATTCATCAACTCGAAAGATTGAATACCAAAATAATTAATAAAAATTAAACATATTATTATTTTATTTTTTTTTAAAAAATAGAGATGTGAACACGGAATACGTGTCACATCAATATTCTTACTATTTTCAAACTAAGCTAAACGCTTGTGCTATGAAAATAGGACTAACTTGCTAGTCTGGAGTGAGGTTCGAACCAGCGACCTTTGGATCACGAGTCCAGTGTCCTAACCACAAGACCAACAAGCTACTTTTTTTTATTTTTATTTAATTACAACAACAAATTTAAACCACTTATTTATTATTTATATATTTATTGATAAATCAACACGTTTCGAGGCCAACGGTCTCTTTATCAGGATACAACGTACACTTTAAATTACAATTAAAGAGTTAATAGCATAATAAATATTATAAATATCAAAATCCTTTTTGCTAGGTTCTATGGTTTAAACAAATTATATTTCATAGTATTATTAATATTTTTAATATTTAAAGCATTAACTTTGTGGCCAGACATGTAAAAAAAAGTTATTTATGTTAGTATTTAACCACCAAAAATTACTTTTTGATAAAATACTTAGTGTATGTTATATATAGCCTTTAGTTAGAGTAACATGCATATTATGAAGAATATTTTGTGATGGTGTTGGTCTGTAAATAATCGGTATTATGGCAGTGGTATGTAGTAATATTTACATGCTAGTGTAGTGATTGTCCTGACGAAGAGACGGGTTACGTCTCTAAACCGGTAAACAAAAATGTAATATTTGGTGTTTATATACCTACCAACATAAATAACGTTAGAGTATTTTTAAAATATGTTTTACTTTACTTTGTAATACACACACAATATGAGTTATTAAATTACAACTATAGTTTCGAGAGGAGCAGTCCCTCTCATCATCATGTATAGATTATCTATACCTGATAATGAGAGGGACTGCTCCTCTCGAAACTATAGTTGTAATTTAATAACTCATATTGTGTGAGTATTGCAAAATAAAGTAAAACATATTTTAAAAATATAATGTTGCACCACGAAGTATCTGCCAAATCTTTCAATGATTATTAACGTTAGAGTATTTTATTTTTATTAATAATATCTATATAATGTTGCCACAAATTGAAACCTAACTAGAATAGGAATCCGAATAGGCCATTGTAATACCCACGGATTACGAGAGGTGCGGATGAGAATATAAAGTATGCGTATTTAAAAACGTAATAAATGTAAGGTCTTGCTCAACGTGCGCATTAGGCAGATTACATTTTGAGGTATAACACTTAGGGGCGTCATTACCAAAGTGCTTAAATTCTGACACGTGTCACGTGTCCCGGTGCTCGGAGGCTTCATATCGGAATGGAGCGCATCCCATCACTCCCCGTCACAGCCATACATTTAAAAACGTGACGTATTCGCACCCCCGAAAGGTATCAATTTGTCAGCTGGCAGACTGACAGGCGGCGAGTTCACGGGAGCACGCACAATCAATTGGCGCGGATGGGAGCGCGAGGGTGGGTTACCACCATTATCATTTTGCTATTTTGATATTTTATTTTATATAATATCGTAATCGGAATGTCCTTCTGCGTAACACGCATATCAAAATTTGATATTATTCATAGATATCGTATAACTACTAGAGACCGACCGAATCTATATTTTCAGCCGAAACCGAAACCGGATTCGGCTTCTGTTCTGGTTTTTACCGAAACCGAAACATGACATGATAAAATTTCGATTCATCAGTTCGGCCTCCACCCTCGCTGTGATAGGATTCTCTTCTAATGACGCTGGATAAGACTTCCTCGAAACGTCGAGATTTGTTCTATACGATTCGTATAAATTATCCGTTTTATTTAACACATAAATATGATAAAATTTACATTATACCCTGAAATCTACTGTGTTTCTCCCAGATTAAGAATATGTCATTCGGATTAAATTAAATACAAGACATAATTTCATTAGTAAAAAATATTTAGATGTATTATCTAGAACAACTCGTACTAATCTAATTATTTCAGCGAAGTATAAGCAAAATTTTTAATAGTCTAGATATTATAATAGCAAATTTAATTATACAAACAACTAATCAGTAATTAATCTATAAATCACTTAAACCAGCTCATATAGGTTATAAGACCTGGTCATCGGATAAGAGACGTCTATACACATTACTTAGTATCTGTCAGACTTCTATTATTCCTCAATTAAACTGTAACAATTTTCATAAATAAAACATTATTTGAAAATTACAAACTCTTTAAACTTTGAAGTGATGCGTCCATTTTTTTAATAACACAAGTTCTTCTAGAATAACATCTGAGATATTCCGTATGCCGTATTCTGAATACTGTATAAGTTACTGTAATGATAGTCCAACGTTTTACAGCAAATATATCAGAAAAATTGAAGAAATTTGCAAGCTAATTATATTAAAGAAAATACATTCTTATTGTGGAGCTACAATTTCAGAACAAAGTTCACAAAACCGCGGATCTCCAATCTGTTCGTTCGAATCCTGGTAACAGCCAAAAAATATTTTTTCGTTGACTTAATTTTTCCCTATTTCTCTTCTGATTAATAAATTTATTTAATTTGCTAACTTCTATGTCATTTATTTACATAACTGTACACATTTCACGCAAAGTGTAAATAATATTTTCTATTACAAATTGAATAAAGAAGACTCTCCAGAAGTTTTTATTACTAGCTACCAGACATCCTGTATAGTATTATTGTATTATCTATCTGAAAGTCATCATATTGAGTTTATTCAACATTGCACTAATTTTAGTATATCTTCTCTATATTAATTATTCTCATAGCTTTATTTTGCAGAAACAATAGTAATTTTTGCATTTTTTCTTGACTAGTCAATTGCGAGGACATAAGAGAAACCATATTAAAGTTGTATACTTTTTCATATGACTCGGTACTGATTTATCTTTTAATTTTTCCCAATGGTGAATTTTGCAATCTTTTTAGATACATAACTTTTATTATTCATACACTCATACAACATAAAAACATAATGAAGGTGCCCTAAAAGTTTGGGTCGTCAGTGTACGGGTGACCGTTACACCCACTCGTCACGAGTCCGACATGGTTTCCGGAAAGCTTCCCAGAATATGACGGGAATACAACAATCACTGCCGGGAGTAGGTCCTTCCGGTACGTGAGTGTCATTTGTTCCGAGTTCTGACCCTCAGCGCCAGGAATTTCAATCAAGGTTTATATATTTTGCCAAAAAAATACGTAATAAAATGTTTTTTCCGTGTTTTGTTTTTCGTTGTTTACTTTTCAACAAAGGTTTGCCTCTTTCAAACGTGACATAATGTTAGAGCGAAAATAAAATGTTATATTAACAAGCCCGGAACGGAACATACGCCAAAAATCTTGTTTTTAAAAGAACTTCATAATTTTAAAAATATTTAATAATAATTAAAAAAGTAACCAATAAAAACCAAGTTTTTATTATACTCCCTTTCTTTGTTAAATATAACAACAATTAAAGACGAATTAAAACATATAACATAACACTAAACTTACAGTAATTTAATATATTTCTAAAATGTCAGATGTTTTGAGCTTTGATAAGACACTTCATGCTTTGAAGATTAAATTCGAAAAACACTTGTCAGTCAATTTAGATTTTCGACATTCGTGGTGAATTCATAATTCGAACCTATTATGTATACCGACGGAGTAATTCAAATTTAGAAAATATTCCGCGACGTTATCGGGCCGCCGCGCCGTTGCTAATCAAACTTTTCTAATGATTCCAATTAAAAAAAAACAATAAAATTTCTAAAAATCCGAAATTATACTATAATTATTAATTTTTTTTAACGAAAATTTGATAGATCTTCTTGATCGTCGCCACGAGTCTACTTGCCAAGTTTCAGCTCGATTGGATCACGGGAAAAGGATCAAAAATTGATCCAAATTTTTTTTGACGGCAAGTAAGCAAGCAGACGCCACGAGTTAATATAAAGGGATTAAAAATTGAAATAGTTTTCAGGCGTATTCTAGTGTAATGTTAATGATTCGGTGGAATCTCATTTACACATATAAAGGATATTGCTTTTAAAATTCCAAATTCAAAATATAGGTACCTCATTAATGACGTCTGTATTGATTAGGGGAATGAAAAAGCTTTGGACGCCGGTGGCGCTAGTGAAAATTATGTAAAACATACATGTAAAATGGGTTATAAAACTTAAATACACATACATACAACTTCCAAAAATGTGATAGATGTGGTATTCTATCATGGGTGGAAATGTGAAGGTTACATTGTGTAAAGTGATCACTTAAGCCAGCCGTACGATATGAACACCCAAAAATATTAAAAAAACTTCCATACCTACTCTCCCATAAAATAAATAATTTTGTCTCTATGAGACATGTATAATATATCTCGATATTTAATAAATATTAACGATATTGAGCTAGTATTATTTTAATTCTCAGAAATATCCGATGGAATACAACATCCAAAGAAAAGAAAATAATAATGTGTAGTAAAACAGTAGAAAAACTTCCATTGGCCGGGCGCTTGTTATTCCTTTGTCATGAGTCGTCAATATACCACGGTATATGAAACCGACAAATTTAGTAGAATCTTGTTCGCATTGTATTACAAATGTATTCAAAAATATTATAAAACATTTTCGAAAAATTATAATTCATTAAAACGCAAATTTGACTGGGGTCACTTTGTACCCCACTCCGGAACAAATTTAGTAGAATCTTGTTCGCATTGTATTATAAATGTAATCAAAAATATTATAAAACATTTTCAAAACATTATACTTCATTAAAACGTAAATTCAACTGGGGTCACTTTGTACCCCCACTCCGGCACAAATGTAGTAGAATCTTGTTCGCATTGTATTATAAATGTAATCAAAAATATTATAAAACATTTTCGAAACATTATACTTCATTAAAACGCAAATTTGACTGGGGTCACTTTGTACCCCACTCCGGCCCCATATTTTATTTTCTATTTTGCGGTACCCGAAGGTTATTGATGGGTTTGGCATGATTTGGAATGATGATCATTAAAATTGATGGAAAACATAAAGTTCCTTACCTTTTATTGAGTATAATTATATTTCATATTTTGCTGCTCGAGTTTCGAGAGTACTAGAATCAATCAGATCTGCCAGCATTTTTAAAGATAAAACGGTATTTCTAGGCCGTGATTTTTTTAAATTCTGTCTCTTTTCTTTTCTCATTTTCTCTTGGTTTTATTTCACTTTTCTCAGAGATTTCGGGGCTCACTGAAAATTGCCTCTAGGAGTTGTGACATGCACGATCAATTAATCCGCCATATTAAGCAGAGTCATGACAAAAAATAACCAAATGTCGAAAATAAGATAATTTATAATTTTTTGCGCCTTTGAGATGATATACGCCAAATTAATTGTGTAGAATCTAAAACAAAAATAAATTTAGGATATTTTGAGTATGTTCAAATTTTTCAAGAACACAATACTGGATTTCATCCCCAGGGGGACACCATTGATCAAGTTATATTATAGATGTCTCCTAGAGACCATGCTACTTTTTTATATGAGAAAATAGGTATAGGAGACATTTTGGGTGTCCATAGACTGGCTTTTGGGTGACTTACGACCTATCGTACGGCTGGCTTAAGTGATCACTTTACACAATGTAGCGTTCACCAATTCCATCCACGATTGACTACCACATCTATCAATTTTTTGGATATTGTATATGTGTTTAATTTGCTTACCTTGTTTCATATTATTTGAATTGTATTTTACTACTACGTTACGCGGTAGCAAAAAAATACATACATAATACCTATATATTCTTCCATACTTACTTTCCCATATAAAAAAGTAACCTCATCTGTATGAGACATCTATACTACGAATATATATTAAAAATATATTCTTGAATGTCCAACGTTAGGTTATTACGTGAAGAAGTATTTTTTATTACCAAGTTTCACATGTTTGTCTGTCTGGACAGAATTTTATAATCGATATTTCACCCGCTTCTCAATGATCAATTGAGCTGAAATTTTGCACACAGACGTATTGTCGATGACAATATATGAATTCATTATTTTTTTAATTTTAATAACAACATTCAATTTTGACGTTTGAAATTTGACTTCAAAACGCATAATTTTTACAGTGATAGTAATATAAAATATTGCAGAGCACAAAAATGTTGAAAAAATTAAGCTAAATATAAAAAACTCGATGGAGGTAAATATTCTCTGATCTCCTATTGTAACCGCCGCCGCCGGACCCTTTTACCTCAACCCCGGTCCCCGAATTTCTGGCATCCTTCGGTAATCCACTCGAAATGAGGGCTTTTTGCAATACTTTCCTGTAACTGCCCTTTATAATGTAATTCCAAACTTGAAAAGAAACTTCACCTTCCCGGAATATCTTTGATATGATATAATGTAAATATTTAAGATACTTACTTATTATTACGCCATTATGGCATAGGGGATAGAGCGCCACACTCCTATGTCCTGACCACAGCCCTCGCCTCACCAACATTCATTGATCTTTTCATGCATTCTAGACGATTTTTGAAACTCCTAAAAGATAATCTTCCAGAATTTGGTTAAACTGGTCATTCCGCGTCTTCCGCGGCTGACTTCTCTTTCTGGCATCGTCAATACTTATTTTTCTAACCATTCTTTTCTCATTCATTCGCTCAAAATACTCAAACCACCACCATCAACACAATTCAATATAGATCATAGGCATCGGAACACATACATTCAAGTCCGCTTTAAATACTGATTTGCGTCGTTATGAAACACGTCTATTCAAACGAAGACATATAAATTAATACAGAACACCACCCGATGCGAGAGGCATAAGTATCTATTACGCTTGAGGTAGATTTTGTGAAAAATTACGCTAAACATATTCGCAGCTTTATTTGTCATTTTTAAATTCTTCCGCTACTTCGCAATAACATTGTACTAATATTCCACTTGCCTCTGGTACACTTTATTCACGCCGTTGCCTATCGCTAAGATTCGCTTGTCTATTATCCTCGCTTCTATGGGCAATCACAGCAGTCACAACAAAAACTACCTGAGGTAGCGATGTCGTCATCGCTTATACAGATAATGTTGTTCTATCGATTTCCAGACTTTTTTTAAATCTTCCGGACTGTTCGGAAAATATTGATATGTGCAGTTAATATACTGAAAAATATGTTACTGTTGCTGTTAAAAATATGTTTGATATTTTAATAATTAGTTAGAATATAACATGTTAGAACTGTTGGAATAAACAGGCCCCATAAATGAAAATGTTATTGGATACAGGATGGTGTACTTCGAATGTTCGAGCACTGTTGTACCTGTCACCCAATGATGAGGGTCTCGTCCTCTCAGAAGGCAGCGGCTTAACCAAAAATATCCGAAATATGTTATTCAGGGGTTTATCCATTTCATATTACCAAAGTTTCATACATAAATCATACAAATTCGAGTAGCTTGTTGGTCTTGTGGTTAGGACACTGGCCTCGTGATCCAAAGGTTGCGGGTTCGATCCTCACTCCAGACTAGCAAGTTAGTCCTATTTTCATAGTACAAGCGCTTAGCTTAGTTTGAAAATAGTAAGAATATTGATGTGACACGTATTCCGTGTTCACATCTCTATTTTTTTAAAAAAAAAAAAAAAAAAATAATAATAATATAGGCGTAATTTTAAATCTCAACTTACTTGAGAGCCATGGTTTTAATAACCCTTCCCAATTATCATTCAGGGTCAAATTAAATGACCTCCACTAATATGTCATCATCATCATTTTCATCCCTTTGTAGTAATAAAGTCGACGTTTTTACAACTTTCGTCTTACCTCGACTTGCGATGTTTCAATAAATAGCCAATCGAGGCCCAATCAATCTTTGTGACTTTGTTCGAAAAACACGTCAACCGAGGCAAAATTAGTGGTACAAACTGAAATTCTGGTACCTACATTGATGTATTAATAATAAAATAATAATAAGGAGTAATAATAAGGATATTAATAATAATAAGGAAATGAACCCAGAAGCTGGTAGAAGAAGAAAGCAATGGAATGCAGTGGAAATTAGATAACTTAGGCGTGCACGTGGCAAATCCATTAACCAAGATACACTAAAGACAATTCGTAGAGGCGAAGCTACCTGTTTATATAAGGGATAGTAGATATGGAAGTTTTTTTGAGATTCCATAGGGCTTAAGACCTATCGTATGCATGGCTTAAGAGATCACTTGACACGTTCACCAATTCCAGCCATGATTGACTATCACATCTACCAAAAAAAATTGAAAGTTGTATATATTGAAGGTCCTCAGCGAAAAAGGCGTTAGTGTTTATTTAGAACTCTACAAGAGAGCAAAAAAAAAGTTCTGTCAATCTGATTTTGTCAATATTTATTTATTTTTAAGCTTCAGACATAGTGGACATCGTTTAATAATAAAATAAATATTTTTAAAAAATCAGATATACAACACTTTATTTTGCTCTCCTGTAAAGTTCAAAATAATCACTAACGCCGTTTTGGCTATCTACCCTCGATACGCTTAATATGCACACCTCGTTCCATAATGTGTGTTTTATTTTTACTACCGCCATCTGTGGTTCAAAATTTTATCATTCCCTCAAACCAGTACAGATGTCGCCGCTGGTAATGTGATACCTATATGACATTCTTCCGAATTATTAAGAAATACTCCAGAATATGTCTGAAAATTATTTCAATTTTTAATTCCATCATTTGACACAACATTTTTAAATCCATTTACGATATATAAATAAACAAATAAGAAAGCTGAATTTAGCATGGGAAATAGAATTAAAAAAGAATCGCATAGGTGGTTTAGACATCTCGAGCAGCTGAATGAGAAATAGTGGTAAGAAAGGTTTATGACACAAGTGTTGGCGGCATCAGAAAGAGAGGGTGACCGTGGCAAGACAAAATGGTGTACCTACTTCAGTGATGAAAAAATTGGGGGGAAATATTTACAATTAGACTTTAATTATTTTACGACAGTTCAGCTAATTAGTGAAGACTCAGAGGCCGCTTTGCCTTCAGCAGGAGCGTTCTACACTCAAAATAGATCTAGGCTAAATGATGATACGTTTTTAAAATATTTTTAAGGCCTCATTTTAAATTCCCTAAAAGAAAATTAATTAAACAACTTTAACAACAATATTTTTTTTATCGCTGACAAATATTGTTAGGTATATACAGGGAGTCTTCGTAATTCAATTTTTATTAAAAAATATTCTTTACACTGGATGAAATGTCAACAGTTAAGCAGATAAACGACATAAAATTTTGCATTTTATTTCCAATATTTTTGACCTACATTCCGTAAAACGTTGGAATGTGAAAATAACGAATATTGAATATTAAAAATTCATTCGTTTTGGTAAAATTCAAATAAAACCATTGAAACCGTGTAGAATTGTGATTTTTAGGCAAGGTTTTAATCATTATTTTTGTATCAACTGATGGATCGAAGCGAATGAATTTGGCCTATTCGATATAAGTTAATTTCATTATACCTACTCCAAGGTTTAACAGAAGATCAGAAATATTGGAAAATAAGGCAAACTTTGATGTCAAAATTGAATGAAGAGGACTCCACCGAATTTTTTGCTACTAGCTACGAGATACCCAACATTTATTTTTTACTGTAATGCTATAATAGCCTTTTCATTCCCCTTTAATATCCACATATATATATTTTTTTTTATAAAAGTGTTAAGATTATGTTTAAGAAAACATAAATAATGTTCGGAAGAAAATTAAGAGTGTCGTAAATCAACAAATATAATTAATAAATATTACAGAAGAACAGTTATACGAGGCACAATATCATCGCGCAAACGTGAAGTGCACGGATTAAAAGGTCAACGCCGTATATCAAACAATGTGTAGAGGTAGAGTCCATTCACTTTAGATGAGCCACTTGCATTAGTGTGAGTAACAGTCCGTTTACAAAATCTCGTAACATTCTTTTTTTGAGTAAATGACAACGCAAAAAATAAATATAAATATTATTGAAGTTGGTTTAAAAAAAAAATACAATTTCACAATTTACGCGTTACAGAGGGTATTACTCACACTAATGCAAGTGGCTCATCTAAAATTAATGGACTCTACTCGACGTGACCGAATATTGTGAATTTTGTCTATGGTAGACATTTATTATTCGCTCGAACGACCGTCAACCGAGTTTATTAATTACTTATAAATGACCGGAAAACCGGTATTTTTTTTCATATTTTACCGATTTCTCAGTATTGCACGCCTTGATAAATATTTTTGACATAATTATACCTAGCTATACTAACATCTATTCACGTTTCGTTTAGAAGAAACCATATTGTTTTCAAAAATAATTAGAGAAATGATGTTTTTTTTTATTAGATACTATTTAGATACAATTTGTACATGTTTAATATAATAATATGTATGTATAATGAAATTGTAGATATTATTGTTCTTAGTCCTCCTCACTAGGGGTTCCTGTGATGAGGCGGACTGGTTTATACTTATTTATTTTCTATTTTTAAATTACTGCGAAGTTTTCAATACTCCTTCTAATTTATCTGCATCGACTTGTTTTAGCCATGCTTTTATCTTTTTTTTCAACCAAAAGTTGTGTTGTAAGTTGGTATATTTCTATTTACCATTTTACTGCCTCTCGTATTATATAACGGTGTTCTATTGTTTTGTTTTGTGTCTTTAAATTGGTGTAAGAGAATACTCTTGGCATATATTTGTTTTATGCTCGGTACGTCAAAACATTTAAAAATCTCTTTTGAGGGCGTTCTGATCGTAAGTTTTAAAATGGTTTTTATAATGCTCTTTTGCGATATATTTAAATGGTTGATATAGTTTTTTGTGGCAGATCCCCATGCTAAGATTCCATACTCAATCCGAGAATGACATAAGGCAAAGTAAACTTTTTTAATATCTTCCTTAGATAGTATATTTCTTATGTTTTTAAAGAAATATATAAGTTTTGTGAGCTTTTTAATGATTATTATCAATCAAATTATTACTATCCACATATCATCTCACTTCTTAAGCTTCAAACGCCGAAATGAATAAATATCAAGGAACAAATAACGATGGCAGAATTGTTGAATGTAGGAGATATTTCTGATCTTCCGTCAATCTACTGTATGATTTCTGACGATACGGAATTCCTTCACTCCTGATATAAAATACTCAACCCAGACCTGTCATTCCCATATTACTCCCGTGTCAAACTGAATTTTATATTCAAAATAATATGAGTAGTCGTAAATAATTTTAAGTCTTGATATTTGAAAACAACTGCTGAAAATTTTCATACAAAATAAATTAAATATTGGGACACTGGGAATTTCATTATTCTACGTCGTACGAGTATATGTCTAAGTTATATACTGACTTACACTAGTCACAAAAAAAGTTCATTTTATTTTTCATTGCTATACATAAAATATTAGGTCCTTACATATGAAAT
>JADDOH010004633.1:0-43758 GCA_016648135.1 Agrypnia vestita
GTGCCGACTTCGTCCGAGTTTTCTTTGAAGTTCTTCGAGGGCTTGATGCTGAACATGTCGTGGCTGATGTGATTTTCAACCGATTTGTCGCTCTCCGGACTTCTCGGAATGTTTTGGGACGAGTTCGTTTTGTTTCGAGATATCCCTGTAAATTAAAATATTTGTCAACGAGTCGAGGAAAGTATTAGCGAAAATAGAAGTTATTAGTCAAGAAATAGATGCGTGTTAATTATGAATCTTAAGTAGTCTCAATATGTTAATTCTGTGGCCTCCAATTTTAAACGTGCATACATTATACACATGCAATCATATTAATAATTTACACACGCTAGAGTTGCATCATATAAATAAACAAGTTTTTTTAACGTTTATAACGTAATAAGAAGCGGCACTTCATGAATTGACGGAAGAAAAAGTATCAATGAGACTAACAATTCACTACAAAATTTATAATACATCGCCAACTAAAAAAACTGAAAAATGAATTTAAAACTGACGTAGATGTGTCGCGTCAACCATTTAAAAATAAGTAATTCAGCAGTTTTAAATTGACTACGTAAACAATAAAGGGGGATTGTCACTTGACACTGCTGTTAAGTTAATGCTTAGATAAGCAACTTGTAGTGACATTTTTTCTGCTGGCTCTAAAACATCCATAATTTATTTAGTTTAAACCTAAAGTAATGGGTAGACGAATATATACCGTATATAGTATACCGGCTCGCGTCGACCGTGCGGGTCATAGGAGTACTATATTTGAATAAGTTTCGCGAAACTGCAAAAATTTCGAAGCGTTTACGTGATTTTTGTTATTTGATGGACCTGCACGATTATTAGCCAGGTCTGAAAAGGTTATTTTTCCGATTTTAAATCGATAATTTTTAATTGAGTATTGACTACACAGCACCGGAATGCACGTTTTTATTTTAGCACCGTAAGGGAAAGGTTAAAATTGTATACCGGAAATATGTTGCAAATGTTCTACTAATGGTGTGGTTGGTTGGAAGAAATTGGCAACTGGCAATAAAATTGCCATTGTATTAATATGAACAGTGAACCTGTATTTCTAGTGAGTCTATATTTTCACTGGAATTTTAGCGAAATTATATTCAAGGTCATTCTTATCATATCCAAGCAGATTTTCAACAATAGAAATTAATACAATATTTTAACTGACATCTTACTAATGAAATTATATTTGTTTCCAAACTGTCAAAATTAAATTTGACCAATCTGACATCCGTTTCGTAAAAATTTATGCTTTAACAAACTTTTATTTTAATCCAACTTGAAACCATGAAACAACCGGGCCTTAGAATAACAATTTAAGTTATTGTGTGAAAAAGGTTCTTACTGCGTTACTCATTTCTTCTGTGCATATCAACATTATATACCGGTATAAGGATATTATTAAAATAGTAATGTTGAAGTGTTGAAAGTTTCAGCTGCACCAATTCTTCATTATATAACAAGATTCTAATGGCACATGGACATTGTTTTTCAAAATTTATTTTGCGTTTTGTGTCTCATTCCACACTAGTCTAGTCCAAAGTCACTACAAAGTGACAGTATTTCTAATTTTTATCCTTTAAGCGAAAGCATATTCTCTATTCTGTGGCAATAGGGTTCTGTCTCTCGAACTTCTGGTCTGTCGAACGAACTGTCACACTTCTGGACTCTGGGCTTTGATATTCAATAATTAGTTTAGGCAACTAAAACGTAATATATTTTTAAAATTTTAATCGCGAACACTTACAAAATTCTGGATCATCTTATAATTCAAAAGACAGTCGATTAAACTCATCAAATGATTGGGTACTTATATTTTTAGGTTATAATTTTTCTCGTTATCGAATAAATAAACTATGAATCAATTCAGTTAAGCGTCGTAATATACATTTTCAAGCGCATGTATTTTCTTTTTAGGGATAAAGTAGAGAGCCACATTGTTACAAATGAAACATATAGCAGAGTTCATGTTGTCTAATTATACTAAATACATGAACCTCTCAAGTTTAAGCTTCAAAAACTGAAACTGATGAACCCAATCTAACTTCCGTAGTCTAGGCAAATTACTCGAGGCAAGGAAAAAAATAAAAGTCATGTCAAACTAATTTAATTACTACATATTATTTTGTGGTTATTAAGTATTTATTCTACATGGTTCTTAGAATATGCATTTATTGTTTTTTGACCTTTTTGTTATTATTTTTTTATTTTATTCTTAAACTACTTGAGGATATTCCTATCAACACTAGGTAATTTTTTGAAGAAAACAAGAAGACACATAACGAAAAGTGATTATAGATCTATATCATTAACAGTGTATAAGTGAACGAGAATCAAACAAGATAACCACATATCGAATTAAATCATTTACCTATGAAATTTAATCTGGTTTTTGCAATCCCACAAGGGAATATTATCAGATCCATCTTATTTTTAATTTATGTAAACCAAGTGTTTAAATTACGTGAGAAAAAGATAGCATTTGCCGATGACATTGCAATACAGTAAAAGCTCGTTAATACAAACAACTATAATTCGAAATTCGGTATAATTCGAAAAATTTAATCATATTTTATCCCCCTCAAATGAATTTTCATACAAAATGCGTCCGATAATTTGAAAAAATGGCTAATTCCAAATATGAAAAAATTTCGGACAAAATTATGAAATTTGACACGAAATCATTTGTGTAAATGTCAACATTTTTCTCACCATTTGTTAGTGTTTTTCATACCTGCGCTGACAGGAATGACCGCTCACGCCGCTCACAGGCCTTTGATCGTCAATATGACAGTAATAAAAGTCATAAAACATCCCAGCCGGTGGCGGCGCGCAGGGTAAGGATGTTTTATGATATCCCGCCAAAAGACGAGCTTAGTTGAAGTTTTGTCGCCGGTTTTGGAGTTTTAGGTTACGCGCGCACTAGCGTTTTTTCGCCGCGCGGCGAAAAAACCTGCGACATTTTGACGCGCGACGAAAACAGCAGGCGCGCGCACTACGGCATAATGCCGCTGATCATTTGAACAACGGGCAGGTCTTTAAAATATTTGGTGAACTTAACGATTACTCCGAAAAATTCTTCTAATATTATCGAATGAATAAAAAATGTTTTTATGAACTTTTAAAACTAGTTGGACCTTCTATCACATATAAAAATACTCCATTCAGAAATGTTTAATGTTTCTATCACTATATTCTTTTGAAGTAATATCATACAATGGTGGTCTTCTGTCAACTTTCGTAATTAGCATTTCAATATTAAAATCTTCATCCAGATCAGCAGAATTATTGCTTGTAGCCATTGTTCTTTCACGTGAAATATTATATGGTACAGCGAAACAGCGCGTAGTGCGCGCCGCTGACCGCAGCGCCAAAAAGTTGCGTTTTTTTGCCGCTGACCGTCGCGCCGCAAGAAAGTTGTAACATTTTGCGTTATTTTGCCGCTAAGTGCGCGCACTACGATTCAAACCCCTTTGTTACAACACCGTTATTATGCCGCAGCGTTTTTTCGCCGCGTGGCGAAAAATCGCTAGTGCGCGCGTACCCTTAAATTGTTACAGCTTTGTGTTTTATTCAAATTGAAAATATATCGCGTGAAAACATTACCCCATTGACTTTTTAAGTGCTTTTAAATCTGTGATTTCGAAAACTTTCGATATTTTAGTCTCTTCATTTACGATTATAATATATTTTGTGTTATTTGATAAGTGTGAAGAATATTAGAATTTTATTACGTTCACGTGTTAGATTTTAGTTATTTTCGCATTTTATTTTGACTTAGTGTTTCGTTTCAAATAAAATGCCGTCAGTTCGCAGCGCGTACAAAACTTTAACTATTTCTATGAAAATGGATTTGATGAAAGATGTGGACAGGAAAATTAAGAATAAGGGCAAGATTGCGAAAAAATATGGTATCGCCAATTCGACTGTTTCAACAATTCTAAAAAATCGCGCCAAAATTGAAAAGCGCAGTGAAGTGATGTACAATATTTGCTGTTTTCATTTTATCTGTTTTAAAATTGAATTGATGGCTCAAGATCACATATCAAGGTAATTTATTTTAATTTTATTGAAACAACTGACAAAAATGAATGCAACATTGGCCAAATAAATGTGTTTGAAAATACATGTTAAAAAATGCATTTGTTTGTACACTTGGAAATGTTTAGAAAGTGTGTTGATGGTTTAAAAACTTCCTACTAATTCTACTTTCCTAATTCGAAATTCAATTTTTTTTTTTTAATTTCGGTCCCCTGAATTTCGTATTAAAGGGCTTTTACTGTAATTATTTAGAACAAAACATGCATTGATATTACTATTGCAGCTAATAACAAAGAATGGTTTGATGACAATCTTTTCTCACTTAATTCAGAAATAAATTTCGTTCCTTTAATATTACAGGGCAATGTACCTGTAGATTTAATTAAATAACGATTCATTGCAAAAATTGTAGAAATGATATTGCATTCAATAATACAATCGTTATTAGACATAAACTGAAATCTAATAACAAATATTTAAGAAAAATAATTGACAAATATTTTAAATGGACATTTTAAGACATTAAAAAGATGCGTTATTTTGCCGATAACCGCCGTGCCGCAAGCGAGTTGTAACAACAGATTTTTCGCCGCTGCGTTATTTTGCCGCTAAGTGCGCGCAATATGATTCAAAATCCTGTGTTATAACGCTGCGGTGCGACATTACGCAGTAGCGTTTTTTCGCCGCGCGGCGAAAAATTCGTAGTGCACGCCAAGCCATATTGCCTACGCTTTGAGAAATGCGCGCATTCGTGGACAAAATATATTTTCACAGATAATGTCTAGTGAATCTGTAAATTCATTGATTGACATAATTTCACTGCCCCCACTCTGCCCGACCGGACAAAATACATTTCTACTAGTGAAAATGTAGCATCACTGGAAATACAAATTCGCTGAAATACTACTAGTGAATTTCTACTAGTGAAAATATTGCATCGCTGGAAATACAAATTTACATAATACATAAATTTACATACAAAATAGTCATAATTACCCTACACAATTAAATACACAAATATCTAAACCACACCTGAGGATCTCTTAGTTTTGGAGAGTCCCACCCTCCTTGCCTTCCCCAAGGCCCCGTTCAAGTCGGCCACCTTCTCAGACTGAACCCTGAAGTTATTGTTAGTGGGAGGCAAAGCGTCACCAGGGTCTGTGCGGAGCAAGGCGAGAATAGTTAGTCGGAAATGAAGGCAGTATGTTATTATGGTTATTATTTATCGGTGCAATCATGCAGACATTTTTCATCGGGGCTGTTCACGCCCGACATGCGGAGAAGCATCGCCACACAAGTTTCTAAATGTTGTCAACTTCATATATACAATTTCGTACTTGGACATTAGCCTTTGTATTTGCGTATAATTTTATTTTAAACTTTTTTTTGTCATTTCATAATATGTATGTAATTTGACAACATGTAGGACTTAAAGTAATATAATAGAGCATGTAACCAGAACTAGTCCCCAGTACTTACTTAGCAGGTAGATTCCTGCCTAAATACGATTTGAATATATTTTTAAAGCAACTTCGATATTTGCGTTTTCTTTCTCAATATTTTTGACTTGACTTACAATGAATATTAAAAATTTGTTCACTTTAATACAAGTTAAATAAAATGATCAAACCTTGAAGAAATTTTAACAAATTTTCTGCAAGGTTTTAATCATCTTATCTGACTTCTTCCCTTCTTCTTCTTCCCGGCTTCATCCCAACTCTTCGTCAACGGCTGTTGAGGTCAGCTATCCTCATCCTTAGGCTATATGTTATTCAGTCCTGGATAACGTCACCCGATCCGTGCCTACGCATCTGACCATCCCTTTGCACCGCCCATGAATTAGTTGGTCTTCCTCCGGATGTAGCTAATTTGGGGAAGATCCATGGAGATCTCTTGGTTAACAATGTGATCGGATGTTCTGCGTCCAACATGGCCATACCATCTCATTTGCCTTTCTTACAAATTGCTATTGATATCTGTGACGCCCAGGCTTCCATGAATTTTTTATTTTGTCTCTTAGAGACACTCCACATAACCATCTCAGCATGGGCATTTCAGTTGTTTCTAGCTGCGTATTGTAGGTGTTGTACATCGTCCAGCATTCGGAGCCTTAGAGGAGGGCGGGTCTGACAATTGTCTGGTATACTCCTTTTGGATCACATAGGACTCCTATCATGGATCTAAACTTCATCCATCCCACACTAATTGCGTGTCACTTCAAACTTTCACTTGTACTGAAGATAACGAATTTTAATGTTTATGTTTATTTATATAGTGTCGTTTTTGCGTAAGAGACGCTTCAAGGGCGCTTTACAGGTGCGACATAAAAAAAAAAGAGTTTTTAGGCTCTTCTTGAAGAGTTCCTGGTTCCCCATAGATCGCAACACTGGAGGCAGCTGATTCCACATAGCTGGGCCCGCAAAGCTGAAAATACGCTCCGCAAACTTAGTGGCTCCAGGTCTCCTTGGTACTACCAGCCTTCAGAATGCCTCCGATTTGAGCCGTCTTCCAGCGATATTGTCTGGGATGCAGAGGTCAATCAAATATTGTGGTGATTTTCTTTGAAGACTTTTGTACACCATCAGAGAGAGTTTGAAATTTATCCGCTCTGGCAGGCGAAGCCAATGTAGCTGCTTCAGCATTGAGGATATCCGCGAGAACTTTGATGCCTCAAATATAAGCCTCGCCGCAGCATTCATCACTGACTGAGGTCTGTAGAGCTGAGTCTATATTCAATATTCTTTTAATATTCAATATAAGTTATTTTCACTATAATCGACATTTTACACAAGATAATTGAGAAATATTGAAAAAAAAGTGCAAACTTTGAAGTCACTTATCTCTATAACTATTGATATTGCATAACATTATTGTTAGAAAATTTTCAGCTAATTGAGCAAGGCAGAAATCTACCCGTCTTGTGGACTACATAGTTCCTTTACACCTTTTTTTGTGTTTTAATGTGTAAATACCATGCAATTGAGTATATTTTATTGAGAAATAGAAAATGAAATAATAGATTTTAATTTTTTAGTGGAAAAAATTACACACATTAGAATTGTCAGGAGTTCCAATTACAACATTAATATTCTGAACTATTTGCAAGTACTATTGCACCAACACCAATAATCTTCATTGTGCACCTGGGATATATTTGCAAATAGGTAGGTTCTAAGCATCAAATATCTCATATACAAGCTCAAAACCTGCCGGTATGTTCGCAATTCAGTCACGTGAAGCTTGAGGCTTGATCTACACTATCAGTCAGCTAATGGTCAAACGTTTATTTTAACCATTATTTTTGATTTGTATCTGATCGTACCCATGTTTAGTAACTAAGATATAACTGTTGTATAGTGTGGATGGTTGCCGCTGAATTTCAAAAAATTAGTTGCGTATCATCGACGCAATCAGATATAAATCTCAAAAAACCAGTATGTCACTGGTTGAAATACCGTCACTAGCTCTCGCCCCATCAAAATATTAATACACAGCGAATAATGAAGTCATCCACACTTTGTGCCTGCTCCGGTCCCGGTCTGATCATGCTCTGGTACAGAATGATATTAAATAGTATCTGAGCGTAGTATTGTATCGGAGCGGGATCGAACTTGTCCTGGCTTGCAGCCATAGTGTGAATGGCCAAACGTCAGTTTGATTTAGATAATTTGTGTTCTAATCTTGAGTGCATGTCATCAATGAAATTTTAAGTTAATTTATGCAGTAATGGGAACACAATACAGTAAAATCTCGTTAATTTTAAATTCAAAGGACCCAAAAAAAAACATTTCGAATTACACGGAACGAATTTTATCGAATTCGAAATTTAAGGTCGAAAAAATATTAAAAATTGCAATAAAATTGCAAAATTCGCCAAAAATCGTAAAACTTGTGAAAGAAGTCATTAATTTAGTGAAAAAGTCTGTATTTTTGCATACTTCGAGAAATCATTTTGAAAATGCAATATTTATTATGCTAATACGAAGACCGCGACATTTATATAACTAAAGTATCCGAAATTGACATACAGTGAAACTCTCTTAATACGTTTTTCAAGGGACCAGCAAATAAAAACTTATTAGGCGTGAAAACATATTAGCAGTGATTTCAATATTTTCATAAATTATTTACACATTCTAATTTTGTATTTTAATTAAATTTTCGTTTATATAATGACAATTTAGGGACATTTTATTTTAAAAAATGAAATAGGTAAATATATACATTTGTAAAATATTACCTATGTAAATAAATACGTAGTACCTGAGGGTCAGAAAACAATAAAACCCACCAAAACTGTAAAAAAAAATTAGCACTTTCAAAAAATTTAAGTATAAATCGGTGTATATTGACAAATCAAAAACCTCACGAACACGAAAAAAAAAATACAAAAAGCTACCTGTATCTATTTTCTCTGGCTTGGTAAAGATTGCATATTTGTAAAAAATAACCATTTGTAAATAGTATTCTATTTGACTTCATTTTAAAAATTTATCCCTTTTGATGATTTCTACATAATTTAGGTGTACATTCAACATACCGCCTTGAGCAAAGTCCTTTTATTTGTGATTAATTACGATTTTCTTTATTTTAATTACGTTTGATTTCAGACTACCTTGATATTTTCCCGAGCGCGCAGAAAATTCGTGGTATTTTTTATTGCTAAATCAAATTAGATCCGTTTTCTGTATCATTAAGTTCGGCGCCACACTACGTCATTCTTCCGTCGCGTCTTTGACGTCGCGTCAAATCCGCAACCGAATTTAGCCGTCACATACCTACTATATTCCGCGGCGGACCGCGCGGAGAACAAACACGTGCGGACAATCTGTCAAATGTGGCGCATTGCAATCAAAAACACAAAACCCGATGTCACCGATTTTACGTTGACGTAAGTTCCGCGGGTGGGGGTACCGAACAGACGCGGCGGCGGCGGCGGCGGAACGATTGATGATCCGCGTAGTAGCGGAGTTCCGCGGCGTCAAAGACGCGACGGAAGATAC
Organism: Agrypnia vestita; assembly: GCA_016648135.1. NCBI lineage: Eukaryota > Metazoa > Arthropoda > Insecta > Trichoptera > Phryganeidae > Agrypnia > Agrypnia vestita. The sequence goes on from JADDOH010004633.1 coordinate 9,054, forward strand.
ATGTAGTGTGACGCCGGCTTTAGAAAAAATAGAATATATGTATTACGTAATTAATTTTGCCAATTGTTTCCTCGAAGAAATACAATCAAAATGAAAACAGTTTCGTTTAGGCGAATTTATTTTGCGCCGACGTTGATTGATTTTGAAAAAATAATCGCCGGATAAATTTATTTATTAAATTTTATTTTATTAGCCTATTACAATACTAGAGAGTTTTTTCAGCGGCTAGAACTTTTGTAACGCCGCCAAGCCCACTTAATTGTTATTGCGCCCATTTTCCATTTTTAGGAATGTTGAACAAAATTTCGTCTTCCGAAAAACGTATTATGAAGATTTACTTGTATGAATAAATTGAGTTCGGCTATAAATATTTTCACGACTTAGGCGAGAAACGAACATAAGCGGGAAACGTATTAAGCCTAAAAAATATATGGAATTTGTATGGGACTTTTTCGGGACCGCAGAATTTAAACTTATTTAGCGGGAAAACTTATTAAAAGTGAATTTATTAAGCGAGTTTCACTGTATATGATGTTCTTACTTGCGAAAAAAATTGAAATATTTTTGTCAAATTTAAAAAAAAATTGAATTATGTGAACTAAAACATATTGATTAACGGCACAAGGGGCTAAATGTTATTTTGAATTACGAATTACCGGGGTTTTCGAATTATCGGGGTTAATCTACTACGAAATTAGCATTTTGGGACTTGTGGGTTTTAAAAATTTTGAATTTGAATGGTGAATTTTGAATTATCGGGGTTCGAATTAACGGGGATTTACTGTAAACATGGAATTATGAAAAAGATTATAAAAAGTTATAAAATATGAATTATGTATTATTTAATATAAATATTCTTTGTAACATTAATAATAGCTAACAGCTGATTCTTCGATAGAAAAATTAAATGATATTTAAGAAATGTTTATAACTAATTGGACTTGACTAAAATAATTTGATGAATAATTAAACAATATTCGTCCGACTTGAAACACAGATCAGAAAAAACCAATCAAAAAAGAGAAAGCGTAATCGAAACTGTCGCACTGGTGTGGATGTCATGTGATTTTACTTGAGCAAGGGTGGACCGGGAGTGGTTCGATAGTGCAGATCCACCCTAAATCTGATAGTCTTAACCTCTTCAGAGTGACCCACACAACTACAATTATAATATTCTACTTATATTATTATATAATTTCTAAATAAGAATTTAGAAAGAAATGTTACCTTTGATTTTAATTATACTTACTAACTAAATTTGAATTTTATTTATTGTGCATCATTTAAATAGTATATTTTGAAGGAAGAAAACATTGATGCAGCTACTGTGTACATTTAAACATTCAATAAATGCAATGCTTACTTACCAGATGTACAGAATACTACAGAAAAAGTAATTGGAATGTAAAATAAAATGTTCTCATATGTAACGAAAAAAATCTGACAATGGACCTGCAGTGAGACTCTGAGTTCCAAATCAAAAGCGACAGAGGTCAGACTGCGGTTGTAACTGTTAACTATTGAACACCAATCAGCAAGGTTTATTTCATCGCTAAGAAGAATATCAAAGCAATCATACATGCAAAATCAAAAGCTTTAATTAGTAAAACATATTTGGGAGTTTTGTATTGTGAGATGAAAACAATTTTTATAATATTAAGACCATAAACTGGGCGCAAAATAAAAACATTAACGTACCTTCGGTTGATGAAACTTTTTCAATATTTCTTCTCTTCGCCACCGTTGGATCATTCTTTTCCTTCAAATTATTGTTGTTATTGATCCGCGACCGATCCACAATCTCCTCATCTAGCTTGAACGATATCTTTCGTTTCCTCGTGGTGGTCACACTCCCGTTGGAAGATTGCACTTTGATTGTCTCAACTTCCAGCCCTTTGTTGACGTTCAAAGGTTGGTCAATGTATTCGTTCTTGATGAGCTTCAGGTCGACACTGGACGCGTCGAAATGAACCTCGCCACCTAAGATTATTTCCATGATTTCTTGTGTCGTCGCGCGACTCAGCATATCGTCCATTCTCGAATAGTATTCGTCGCCGTACTCAGACGTATCCAAGTTTCTCGAGTCTTCGTCGCACGTATCGTGGATGACATTTTCAACTCGCGGTTGGTACTTCGGCATTACTTTTTCTTGGACAATGTCTGGTTTTATTTCCACAACGATGTCCGGTTTGATTTCAATATTCTTGGCCACTTTCCTGCCGGGCAATTTCCTCTTCTTCAATGGCAGCCTTTTACACTTCAATAAATCGCTGTGAATCCCGTGCTTCAAATCAGTCAGGTCAACGTAGCACTGCGAACTTGACGGGAAAATAATCTCCGAATCAACCGGAATCTCAAGTTTATGTAGATTGGCTTTATTTCTTTTCTCGACAATCTGTTTCGACGTCGCGTGATTGACAAGCCCATTCCTGCGGATGTTCACAGTCTTGATGAGGTGGTTCTTACGGCCCAATCTCGTGAAGGCCTGCTCCAAACTTTTATCGCATCCGATCAAATGTATAACAGATTCAAGTCTGTGTTCTATTCCGTTAACGGTTGTCAAGAAGTGCGCGAGGTGTTTCTTAACTTTCTCCAGATCAATAAGTGACTGCCTCTTTGCATCTTCGTCAAAATACATCAGATCTGGTTCGAAATCTGAATCATCCTTTGACTTCTTTATCTTGAGACATTTCTTGGGGGTGTCGACAGCATTTTTCAGACATGTAATTTCCAATTCAGGTCCCGAAACACCCGAGAAGATCTTGCTCTCATTTTTCGAAATGTTGTTTTGTTTTTCGATCAACTCCTGAGCATCCTGCTTTCGTTTCAACTCCATCTTATTCATGTTCTTGCGCACCTTCATAAGTTTTCTGGCTTCGTAAATGTTCGAAGCAAACTTGGGTTTCTTCAGCTTGTGAACTTCTTCCGGGCTCGGCTCTTCCACTTTTTCTTCCTCGACTGGAACGGGGTTCAACTGGCTGTCTATATAGATGACTGGCTTTTTAACTATGGCATCAGGTGACCTGTGAAGATTCATGAGGGGCACGGGAGGTTTCTTAACAACAGGTTGGAACATGTTGAATTCAGATTTGATGTACCCACCAGCGGATATGTTGAGCTTGTCCTTAGCAACACTATCACTCTGTCCGGATGAAACGTTACCATTGGAGCAATTATCTTTTCCTGAACTGCTGGACTTTTCCTTGGTTGTGGACTGTGCGGCGGAAGTGGATGACTCTAGAGAGTTGGAACTGGAGCTTTTCATGGAGCCGTTATTCCCGTCATCGTTGGAGTCTCTATCCGTCGACCTTCGCGTCCTAGCGGCTCTCCCGGACGAGCTATAGTGATCATCTGCCTCTGATTTCTCTTTACCTTTTTTATCATCCTTTTTGTCACCCGATGTTGAGGATTTTCTCCCCTTATCAGAATGTTTCGAGCTACTTTTATCTTTCTGCGAGCTGTGTGATTGCGACTTGCTTCTGTCCGCGGAGCTCGAATGTTCGGCTCCTCTGTCTCCATGCCTCGAGGAGTGAGATTTATCTTTATGAGAAGAAGACGAAGCGCCTTCAGATATTTTCGATGAATCTTTATGTCTGTCACTCTTGTGAGAATCTTTGGAATCGTGACGCGACAGCGAATGCCTGTCTGATTTATCAGAAGTGGAATGACGAGATTTGTGCGAACTCTCGTGATGTTTAGAACTGCTGTAGTGTTTTGAGCTCGAGGAATGTCTCGATGAGGAGCTCTTGTGTTTGTCGCTGGAGTCTTTCCTCGGCTCACCGTTGCTGGATCTGCCGTACTTTTCTTTGTCCGCCGACTCTTTGCTTTTGGAATACGATCCTTCCTTCCTGTCACGAGAAGAGCTATGCTTTCTCTCGTCACGCCTGCCACTGTCTCGGTGTTTAGAGTGTGAACTCTTCGAGTGATGCTTGGAGTCGCCTCTCTTATCCCTGTGGTCCTTGGAGTGGTGACTGGACGAACGCCTCTCGTCTTTAGATCTACTCGTGTGTCTTTCGGAATGACTATCTTTATGTTTGTCAGATTTATCGGATCTGGAGTCTTTTGTCTTGGCGTCATCGCTCGGAGACTTCATGCTGACATTATCAGAACCGGAAATACTTAATCGTTTGATACTGTCGATGTTTTGTTGGGAATACTGAACAGTTGAGTCTGGAATATCAATCTTTAGACCGTTGCTGCTCCAATCATCATCGTCCATGCTGCCTTCATCCATAGAATTTATCTTATTGGTAAAAGTGTAAGTATCTTTCACTTCGTAACGTTCATTTTTAATATAAATACTGCTGGCCTTGGAGTCGTTAGAATCCATGGAAACGTCTAGGTTTGCGGTAGCTTTGTTGCTTTCAGACGATGTTTTCGACTCGACACTCGTCCTGTGACGGTTGATTCGTTCTGTAGTTTCGCTACCGCTCGAACTTTTAAGGGCGCTTTCTCTCCTCTGTTGATTTTTAGCGCAACCCTCGCCCAAACTGTTATCGTCACATTCCATGCTGACTTCCTTCGGCCGACTGGATTGCTCGTAACACTGCCTGGCGTCCGAGGAATTATCGTCGTTATTGAATTTAAAAGAAGCCGATGTGTTAGCATCAGAAGAATTTAATCTAGCCGGAGATGAAATATTGGCATCGTCTCCGCTATAGGTGCTATCGTACATCAGTGACTTCTTGCCCGCCTTGGAAACTTTAATGGAAACATCGGAATCGGTCGACACCTGAGACAACTGGGCTTCGATAACCTTCTCACTTGTTTTTCTCACCTCAGACGTTGTTTTCATATTTGAAGATTCGTTGACGCTAGAGTTATTTGAATCGCGAGAATTCATGTCACTCAATTCAGACATTTGAGAATTATTTGGACTCTCTACTTGCTTAACCAAGTCATCCTCGATTGGCTCGAATGCCGGAGACTCAAATTCCTCATCCTTAGAATCGTCAGAATCATCGGAATCCATAGTTGGGAATGCTCTTTCCACCTTAACTTCGGTTTCTTCCTTTTTCCCGACCATTTTGATTTCTAATTTCTGTTCCGGGGGTAGTTCTATATTTGCAAATGAAGTTTCTGCAGATCTCTCGTGAGACTTGACAGAGTCGGGGCTCACAGCTTCCAAATCGCAGGGAAGCAAGTCATCAGTGGAAATTTTCAATTCAGACGTCGACCCTGTTATTCCGTTGGACAAGTCCCGTTCAGACCTCTCGGGCTTCTCTAGCCCGAAGCATTTGTAAACGACTTCCTCGACTTGCGGAAGGAAAACGGAGGCTATTTTAGGGTTGATGGCTTGGTCTACTATTCTTTCTACGCCCTGGTCCAAGAAATTGGAACTGCAAGAATGAAAACATATTTTTATGTAACAACGTATCAAGTCCAGTGGATAGTCAATGCAAAAAATGTAAAAGTCAAATCTTCCTCGTGAAAAACATACTGGGACTTATCCAAAATCTTTCTATTGCTGGTGAAATGATCTCTTAGATGAGCTATATCAACCTTGTTAATTTGGACACGTTTATTCTCATTAATTAAAGTTTCCATAATATGTGTGAAAGATTTATGTATATAGTTCCATATACAGGATGTATCAGAGCTAGTCCACAATACATACAGATGGATTCCTGCCTTGATTATGAATCGAAAATGTTCAAGCAACCATGGCCTAATATCAATAGTTATGGAAATATGCAATATCAGTCGCATTTTTTTTTCAATATTCTGACTTATTTTTTGGAAAATTTTTTTCAATACAAGTTAAATAAAATGATAAAAACCTTGTACAAATTGAAAAAAAAAGTTTTTTATCATTTTATTAAACTTGTATTGAAACAAATGTATTTTTAATAATCAACAAAAGTTACTGGAATGATAGTTCAATGTTTTGCAAAAAATATATCAGAAACATTGAAGAAAAAAAATGCAAACTTTGATATTGCACATCTCCATAACTATTGATTAGGTCATCATCATTTTCGACTCATAATCAAGGCAGGAATCCACCACTGTGCCTAGATAAAAATAAAATAAAAATTGTCCTAAGCTTCACACTGATGAGGTTACTTATTCCGATGGTAAAAAAAAATATTTGAAAGGGTCCAGCGACCATTTTTATTTTAAAATTAGGAATCACATGGAATGACTCCCGAGGAAAATGTGAATGTGAACTATTTGTGAGAAACATAGCTTGGAGGGTCACGGAGGGCCATGTCTAAGAATAGAGATAAAGAGGAAGACCTCCAAACTGTTGGACAATGAACGACAGGCACTTCTTTCGCGACTGCTGTGGTCAAGAAGGCGGAGAGTTCATGAAGATTGTGGCTATCGGTACCGAAGGATCTACTGGAAATGCAATGAATAATTTTACACAGAATTGAAAATAAATTTCTTCACACTGCGTATCAAGGTACATGCAAGACTATATTACTAACTCTAAGATGTGTTTCCTGAGTTTCTCTCGCAGCTGGTTCTTGTTGAGGTCTGGCTTCCACTTTTGGTTGCTGAGGAAGCCAGCCACGGATCCCTCCACCCTCTGACGCAAGTTCTGGTAGGCTGGTTTGGTGTCGACGTCGGCGATGCACTCTTTACGAAACTGGAATCAGCAATGAAAAATTATAGTTAGACTGAATTCATATTAAATGTTGTATTTTAAATCTTTTTTTTTTATTACTTTGGGATACACGTAGCATCTGACCATTCGCATTCGTATTCCAAGGTTGAGATCATGACTGCAAAACATCTTTTTCATGCGGATAAAGGTTGCACGAGCTTGCTCTATGCGGCATTTGATCCCCTATCCTTTCACATTCAATTACTTACCTTTATTAATTCTTAACATTGTTTGTTGCTTACTACTATTCATTAATTAATTCAAAATAATTAACTATAAAATATCTTACCTAACTTTGTTCTTAACATCTGTGAATCTTTTTAATTGGTCTATGAAATGAACACTATGCAACATTATATGAATATTATATGAACATTATATGTTTAAAAAACTGTTAAAATTCCTTAATAAATAAAATAAATACAGACTTATATCATGCTAGCTTAGCCGTCAAAAGGTTAATACAGTCAAACTTGATTGCAACAAATAAGAGGAGACAAACAAATTAATTACATTATAAGTGCACCTTAATTTAGGTTAATTGTGCTATAATTTTTTTTTAATTATTGAGGATGACTCAGGTATGGTAAGATTCGAAAAGGGGGAAAATCACTTGATGACTAATACCATGAGTATCAAGACAACGGGAGAAAACTGAGAAGATTGCTGATTAGATGCTGAGTAGCTTGTTGGTCTTGTGGTTAGGACACTCGCCTCGTGATCCAAAGGTCACGGGTTCGAATCTCAGCCCAGACTAGCAAGTTAGTCCTATTTTCATAACACAAGCGTTTAGCTTAGTTTGAAAATAGTAAGAATATTGGTGTGACACGTATTCCGTGTTCGCATCTCTATTTTTTTTAAAAAAAGAAAAAGAAAAAAAAAAGATAAGCTGACACCAAAAGAATGGGATAAGGGGAGGACAAAGAAGAATTGTTTACGCATCTGACTATATAATTTGCATGGTGTATTCATAAGCTGGTAATAAAAGATAATGGTTAAATGTAAAGTAATAAAATATGATATGTGTAAAGTAAAATGCCAGAGAATTTGCTCATGCTGTTTGTAACCAGAGCCGACCTAGAAACTTGCGGTGTAAGGTGCCATATTTGGACATTCGCGCTTTCTTATTAAGTTACACAGGGGGCCTTGTATCTAGTAACAGTGATTGGGTACCCACCACTTTCCCAAGACCGTTTTATGAGCTTACGCTGACATATCGGTCCTTCTCATGCGTCGCCTGGTTGACAATTTTTTACTCTAATAGCTATCTCCATGCTGGACCGTGTATAGGGCGGCCCAGCAGGGAGATGTATCTAGTAGCAGTAACTTGGGGGAATCTTCCTCATTCAATTATAAATAGACAATATGCTCTACACTTTGAGTGAAATGTCGACAGTTACGAGATAAGCGACACCAAAATTTGTATTTTTTTAAACCCCAAACTTTTTGCTAGCTATGAGACACCCTGTATATACCTACACATAAGAATGAAAAACGTGTATTGCCGCCAGAATTATATAAGCACCTATTTATTTATTTCACATAAATATTGTCGTGTATACACGAATGTGATATACTGATAGTAGAATAAACAAAGAAAACACCAAAAATCACAATTTCAAAATATATACAAATATCATATTTAGAGGCCGGGTATTTGAATTAGGCCGAGATTGAATAAATTAGCATAACTAAATATTCTAGTTTTGTGAACATTGTGGTTGGACGTAACCGTTAATTTTAAAAATAATAAAACCTAAATAGACCATGTGGATTAATTAGCGTCGACCAGTTTCGATGCAACTGTACCTTCATCCGGACCGGACACACTGACTAATTCAAAGAGTGACGAACACCTGCCTACGTCCTACGGGTGGTCATACATTGTGCACATAGCCGAGACGCACACACCAAACAAGGAGTAACCAAATTAACATTAGCAAATTAAAATTAACAAAGGAGTAACAAAAAGTAAAAAAAAAAATTAGGGCCATATGAGTGCACCCAGTATATAGTAATCATTCATTTAAAGCAAAAAAAATTACAAAAACGGTATGTTTGATTGATAAAAAATGCAAAAATCTATGCTTTAAGTTAAAGATTACTAAAAAACCAAGCTTACAGTGGTTCTAAATATAGTAGAACCTCGTTAATTCAAGGGACACAAAAAAAACATTTCGAATTACGCGAAATCCATTAATTAGAAATTCAAGGAACAAAAAAATCGCGATGCAATTGCGAAATTCGCCAAAAATCGTAAAACTCATGAAAAAAAACATTTATTTTGTGAAAAATGTCGGTGTTTTTACATATTTCAAGAAATCATTTCGAAAGCGCAATATTTACTATGCCAATACAAAAATTGCAAAATTTCTATTCCTAAGGTACATACATATCCGATATTGACATATTTGTTCTTCTCATTCTTAATGGCATTACAATATTATACAATAACTGTCAAGATACAGAAATGGCAATATTGCTATTTTCAGTATACGGCCGATGATAAATTATTAAATGTAGGTGGTGGCTATAAAAAGAAATAGATAAAAAAATTAAAATAGATTACGATTCCACGTACTTTTATTAAAACAAGATGGTATTTACTTTCTGGATTACCTCTCAACATATCATTTAATGATTAGTAGAATATTTCCATGACCAGACAATTATATCTGTCACGTTTCACTATAGCGTTGTGTTATACTATACTACTTTGGAATCTGTTCATGTATGTTACATGTACAATTCAAGGACATACATTCCAAATGGCCAAACTATCTGAGTGATTCATTCTTCATACATTTTGAATGAATCATTAAGATGAGATTGTTCAACACTGCATTTCATTATGTTCTGTTTATCTTCCTTGATTTATTTGGTCATAAACAAATATGTATATAGACATTAGGAATGTATCGAATGTCGGTTTTTGAGCAAATGCGAATATCTGCAACCAACATTCGCAAATGCGAATGCGAATACGAATATTGAGTTTTTTTAATTCGGCACCAATTATGTATGGCTTAGCGGCTCGGTTTCGCGAGGCGCGTTCCGTTTGCGTCTTGTTCCGTGAATTTCCGAGTTGATCTAATAGAAGCACAAAAAATAATTTTGTTTTTGTTTGTTTAAAGTGTTTTCTTATAAAACATAAATTATTTATACTTTGTAATTGAAGAACATAGTTTTTGTTTGATTTTTGTTTTTAGTTTCGTTCAAGAGGATGATTACCTAACATTAAAAACTTGTATAAAGACTGATAAAAGTTTCAGAGAAGAATTTATTTTTGATTGTTTACATTGCTTTATTATATTTTTTGTTTTCAAAGTTGTAATAAGAAGTTAATTGTTATTTAGTAGTAATCTGGAATCTTTAGCTTTATTACCCAATGTAGAAGTAGATGGTAAATAAATAATACCAAATGATAATGTAAAGTGAGGACTGATAATGTGATTACGAGGTAAAGCTACTTTTTCTAATAATAAAAAAATAAGAAATGAATGGATTTTTTATTAACCTAATATTATGTTTTTTTCTGATGTTCATATTCGCAAAACATTCGCTCGAACTTTGCGAATGCGAATATTTGCGAATGCGAATATTCGTTACATCACTAATAGAAGACATGAACAAGCTTAAATTTCTTGCTTACAATCTGGTGCAACATCTGGTGCAACATCTGGTGCAACATCTGGTGCAAATATATTTGATTTGTTTAAAAATTACCATGAGCTTGTAAATATCAAAACATTTCCAAAAAAGTTAAATTGAATACTCTTCACAATTATATAATATCGTAGTAAATAGTCGTGCTTTATTACAAGGTATTTTTACTTGCAAGATACTTGGTAATATGTAAGAAAAAAAAATTAAATACATCTATTGTTCTTCCACTGCGATCCATTCCCCTCTCCTGAAGAACGGGTTTAGTTCATCTCTGTTCATTTTCATACTCTGTGATCATTAAGCAAATTCATCTTGTGTACATTTTCAATGTAATTTTAACGAGGAATGTATTTATTCAACCTTTAATATCCAGTAAAAATTTGTTATAAAATCTTTATTATAGAAAGAATTTCTTTTTGAAATCAAAAAAAAATTTGGAGACAGCGAATATTGATACCGCTACCTCTCAATGACTAAGGTGACAAATTGTGCTAGAATATAATGCATAAATATACATTTATGATAAACTTGTTCACAATTTATATTACTCATATTCAATCTTACTTAAAAATGAAAATATTTGCCCGTGGTGTCATTTGTAACAAACCAGAATCAATAAAGAGCTTAACCCGTTCATTGCTGACGTTGTGTGATGCACGTTGACCGTAATATGATCGGCACGCACACACTGCGCTAGATGCCTTTTCCGTTTTAACCAAACTTAAGCACGTGAAGTAATGTAGTTTTGAGTTATTTCTAGACTCAGCACAAGGCGATTTGTCCCTCTACATCAGTTCAAATTGATCCATCAATTGTATCAATAATTTGGCCCATTTTGTTAATAATTAAAGAGTTAAGATATTTGTAAATAATATCCCGCCACGGAAGGTTATGTTTTTTATTTTATTTTATTTATTTAGCTAAATTTATGAAAAATTTTCGAACCAGAAAGCATATTTCATGCAGCAATTGTATGATACCTTTGTCCGAGATATATTTTTTATACATATTTATATAGTTGATCAACAGGTGCGTGCAGTGAATAAATTGAAGCATGACTTGTGGACATATATTTTAGAAAAATAATCAAAATTAAATATTTATTTATATTTATAGAATATTATGGATATATTAAAACCAGAAAATTATGACATTTGTGTTAAGAAATATTATGAGATATATCATTCATTTAAATTTTTTTTTTCAATATTTGTTTACGTAAGTCAGGTTTCAATATTCTCACTGATCGCCCCTGCTAATCAAATATCCAGACATTCTTTAACTGTAAATAGTTGCGGATATTTTATCTTCTCGGAAAAACATACGGTTCGTATAAAATATCCGCAACTATTTACAGTTATATATGTCTAACGACCGTAATAACAACCTTAATCCAGGCATTCATTATATAATTGCTATTTTAGTTGTTTGACACTTGAATATTTATTGAATTGTCTGCAAACTAACAAATAATTATATCATGTGCGGAAAAGAATGCCAATCAATGACATTTTCAACAAACTATTTGCTGACGATTTAAGATATTTTTAATCAAGTGTGCGGGAACCTATTACTTTTTTTTAACAATATGAAGACATGGAAGATGGCTACCGCTTCAGTGAATAATGGCAGCATAGACAAATAAGAAAACATTTTTTAGAATTGGAATCGACAACTGTATTTTTAAAACGACCAATCACTGAAGATGAAAAGTGTGATTCAAGAATATGAAAGACAATGCTTGTCAAGAGGGCAGGTGGCAAAATCAATTTCTAGGCCAGCTGCGATGCCAAAAGGGTATTTTTGTCTGTACAGCGAAACTGAAAGGGTTTAATTGTGTTTGGAACACTTAAATCAGCTGCTTGTAATAACAACGCTAATTTTAATATGATCACTTGAACCAAGAAATTATTAAAAAAACTAGACGACCTTTTGACACATACATTTTAAAAAATTACGAAAGACAAAATTAAGAGCTTGGAATGGATAATGATTCAACAACCAGTATACTCTCCAAATATTGCATAATCAAATTGTCATATTTCCTGGTTGATGCAATATTTTTTGATGGTGACATTTTATAAAATATACAATGAGGTTAAAACAGGATATACTGAGTATTTTTATGCCTCTCGTTTTTTTTTACGAAAGAGACATTAAAAGCTGTCAGAACGGCGGGGAATCTGAAGTAGAATATTAATAAATAAATAATTATGAATTCTACATCTTTCATCTAAAAAATAACAATACTTTGCAGTTCACCTAATTCACGATGGTTGTTTTATAATAAAAATTGAGATTTAACCACCAACATAATAAAAATATTACATTTATTTATCTTCCCTCGCATGTTAGACAGGCGTGTAATTGTAAAAAAATCACATTTCTTTCAAAAGGCAGCTAAACATAAGCCCAACATTAAAATATTGTATAAAGAACGTCATATTTGGAGAGCGACGTTATAATAGGTTGTATCTTTTCATAAACAAGGAAACGTTCGGCAAAATGGTAATTGGCATATACACACGTACATAAATATACGCTTATGTGACGGCTAAAACGGGAGAAGTACGCAATATAAACAAACATTAGGCAATAGAAACGAGTCATGAGGTAAATAAAAACATTGCCACACCATAATACACTGACCTGATCGAATATTCCTTGAGATTTGAGTTCACAAACGATATGATCGATCAAACGCGGATCTCCAGGCAAAAGTGGGAACGATTGCGCTATCTCCATAGCAGTCAAGAAACGACGAAAACCACTCACGCACTCGCATATGCTGTAAATTCAAACAATAACAACGTACAAATTAACAATGAAATCCGTATTGCACATGAAAAGCGGCACACTATAACATTATGGAAAAAATCACTCCCAGTCTGACAACGACCATAATGTTTATAACATTTCTTGATTGGCCAACCTGTTTTCCTCAAAACCATAATAAGCGAATCGTGCACCATCGTGCACGCTGTCAGATTTAGTCCTTATTTTTTTACAGGTTTCTTAATAGCAACACTCCATGTAATGCATAATTTACATACATCATATTATTCGGCATACAAATTGTAATTATTATGTATACGTACTTTTCTTGATAATTAATCAAATTTCATTTTTGTTCGTTTTTGGAAATTCAGATCATTCTGACAACAGTTGCATTAATAAAAAAATGTAGAAAATTCAAAATATACACATTCTTTGTACGAATACAGAATATTTTATGATTTTTTAGTTGGATTAATTATTTGGAAATTATAACAGTGAAAACAAAATAAAATATTTAAGATGAATTGTAAGTATTTTTGTGATTTTTCAGATCTCTTTTAAATTTGTTTTATTTTTATTACCTCTTTGGTTTATTATTATAAAACGTGTTTTATAAAGTTGTGTTTATTTTAATTTTTGCTCTTATATAATACTGTAAAAGCCCTCTAGGGAGCTGATAATAATTATAAATAATTAAATAAAAATTGTTAATATTAATATTATATTCACCGCATTGAATTTTTATTTGGAAAATATGTATTAAATAAAGGTATTGTAAAGTAGTCAATTTATAATACAATATGCAATTAGATTTCCAAGGAAAATGTGTAACTCTTAATGGTGTCAACAGATATTATTTTAATTTACTGAAAAATAATAAAATTATTTTTAAAAATATTTAGCAATATTCATACTTCATACTCGACTTTAAAAATACCTATATAGGTATCATTACCAGCTGCGAAATCAATGTACATATACTGTTTCATGAGAAGATCTCTCTATTATAGTCCCTTCAAATATACGAAAGGTTTTCAAATTTGGAACAGACATATTATACAACTTTCAAAAATTAGATAATGTGTGGAAGTTATTACGGCGGATCTTGTGAACTTTGTGTAGAGTGATCACTTAAGCCAGGTCATACAAGTCGTAAGCCCTGAGCCATCCTATTTTTATTTTATTCATTTATTTGAGGGAAAATTAGTAGCAGATCTATATATTAACAAAAATACAATAATGGATATTAAATTATGCTAATTACAAATTTTCCACAGAATATATTTGTTAAAACTTATCTGATTCTGATTAAAATTTTAACCGGCGCCATTCTGATACGTTGTTATGTATTATATAAGAAATCAAAATAATGAATATAATAATCAATAGTTCAAGAATAATGTAATAAATATAAATATTCAATTATTTTAATCTTTTGATGAATTTGAATTTGTAACGGATTGTGTAAACTGTCACATGAAGATGCTCTGAAAATGAAGGAAATAGGCGCAAGTTTATAATATATAAGTCTGCTTAAGATGTTGATTGCAGTTAATTAGGTGTTGTCGGGTATTTTCTTGTTGGTTTGCACTATCACAACACAATAATCATATTTGACAGTTATATATTTGGTTGATGCATAATTATCGCCGCTTCTTCCATGATGTTTTTTTTATTTGAATTTGACATTTGATAGACATTAATTTTTCAAAATATATGTACATTGTATTTCTTAATAGAGTTAGGATAGTTATTTCACGATCTCGACGATCTTTTCGGCGAAGGAAAGATTATTAAAAGGGCAGTGGCTTGTTCGCTTCAAAGCTAGTGACACCAGCTTTAACAACAAGTCAGGTGTTCAAGCGATCTTTGAGTCACGGCCAAAACTATTTGCTTTGTTTGTCAATAATTGTAATTAATGCGCCCGAGGGCGACATCTATGTTTTTTTTTTGGGTTGCAATCCTAGAATTGGTCTGCAACAAGCACTCGCCTTCTCCACTCCTCTCTGTCACCTGCCAGCCTCTTCATCTCTTGGTAGATGCTACAGCGTACATCTCCGATAATCTGGTCTGCGTAGCTTAATCTCGGGCGGCCTCTACGATTGGTGCCATCAACATTTCCCTCGACGATGGTTAAAAGCAGGCCCGGCTGCCTTATATTATGGCCTATCCAAATTGCTCGCTGTTGAGCGATTCTGTTAAGGAGCCGCTTCTCTTCGCCCACCCTGCTCAACACCTCGTCGATTCGGATATGTTCTGACCAATGGATCCTCGCCATGCGGCTGTAGTACCACATCTCAAAGCCCGCTAGCCTCCCGGACATGGTTTTACAAGGAAGAAATGTGGCATTTTTGTCATGCATTTGTTTTTAGTTAGCGCGATGCTGATAGCTGCGATGAAGGGAATATCCCCTTCAGATCCATATCATGGATGAGCTGTTAATTTTTCCCTAACAAAATAAATAAATAAACACACAAATACACACACTCACACAAACTCATTATTGGACATGTTTTTTCTTATTTTTTTATCGATTGTATATATGTGTTTTCTTGTAATTGGCCCAAAACTCTGTACATCAATTATTGTTTTTTTTCAAGATTGATTAATTATATGGCTGTAAGAAAACCAATAAATGAAAATAAATAAATGAGATGTGTTTGGTGTGAGTTGCGATAAGAAAGGAACGCTTCTCTTCAGATGGAAGATCATTATGACCAAGGGTAAACATGTCCTTAGTTGATTGCGATTTAGACCGAGTCTCGGTCAGAGATTAAACATCAGGAAAGGATCAGATTTTAATGACTAGGCCCTTATACAAATTGTTTGAAATTTCCACGCAGTGGAAAAGGGTTCAAAAAGCGATGCGGACAGATTACAATTCGATTGCGGTATTATCAGGGCGGTAGACAGATTAAAAACTGACCGTTACATTGGCGGTGAAAACAATATGTTAGTGGTGATTGCCTATAGATAGGCTGTCATAGATCTTTTGATATTTTATCTTTGACAATGGTTTGGAAGTTTCCGCCATTTTGCGCCAGGCTAGCGTCTGCCTGCACGCGCATCTCTCTCGGCGTGCGATGCGCGCGCCAACGGCATCTTTTTACGGGGCTGTCATCGGTATGAATTGCAAAAGGACACCGCTCGGGTTTTGTCGTGTAAATAGTCCGGAAATTGACGCAGGATTTGCATAGTTATTGATATTATGTGTACGAAATGTAAAATGTCTCGCGGCAAGTCGGATCGCGGATCGGTCTTTAGATTTTAATGACTAGGCCCTTCTGGCGGTTGTGGGAGAGAAATAAAGTTGCAAAACCACACTTGCAACACTAGACACTGAAGCGTCTTCACCGTGGAATCAACCGTCTTCAAAGATATTAAAAGACCACGCTTGTAATGAGTTCCGAGAAAAAGATAGAGATAACAATGAATTAATTAAATAAAATTAAAATTATTTTCTTTTACACAAATTTATTGGATAAAATATTGTTTCAAGAACACAATTCTATTCTTCTGGGATAACTAGTACACTAAATTTAAATTTAAATTATCATTAGGAGAGGCTTAAAGAAAAAAAAATTGGAAGAGTAGTTAGGGAATCACATGGTCATTAGAACTGGACTAATGATTAAGTGGAAAAATATTCGATAGAGGATTGTTTAAAAATTTTACCGGATCGTTAATTATATTTTACTTAATATTAATACTTTTTCCTATTTCAAGAATTTATAAGTTTTTTATCTGCGAAACCTTATAACCTGAATGCAATATTTTGAACCCTGTATTAAAATTAAATACATGGTCATATTTATTTCATACGGGTGTGAAAACAGCGCCATCTATAGTACAGTAAGGCCTTGATAGCGTTAGTGGCGAACATTATTACACAGAGAATTATTTTATGTACTCACTATAACTCGTCAAAATTGAAACACTTCTCTACTACACATTTCAGCCCCGTGTCAAGGCTGTGGGAAAAACGCCATATAGCGTCTTGGTAGCGTTAGTGACTGACATTTTTACATAGAGAGTTAGGCATTTTTACCTTTTATACTTCATTTTATATATCGCCATTATTTGCGCCATGTGGTAACGTTAGTGACGAGCATTGTTACATAGATGATTATTATGTATTTTTATTAAATATCTCTTATTTTCTCATTCTCTAATTATTATTTTTTTCTTCTTCTTCTTCCATTTCAATTGTACGAGTACAACAAATTTCAATGTAAATATTGCATACACAGTACACAATGTGTGCAATATTTACATTGTAATTTGTTTACATATATGACCGACCACGTTTTGCACACCCGAGGTTAGGCTGGAATATATTCATTATTATTATCATTATTAATATTCATTTATTGCCTGTGTAATGCGAGCTTTTAATGTAATGGTCAAAATACTTATTTGTATTTTTTTCATTCACGTTCGCTGAGAGAATACGACCATCTTGGTCCTTGCACAAAAAAGCTCAAACCGCCATTAGACCAAACAATTAATAATTAAGTCGTGATAATTAAGCAATTGAGTAATGGTAATTAAACATTTCAAAGGTCAGTGATCGTGGTGTTCGCCAATTTAATGATTGTTTCATTATTAATTGCTGCAGCGTACATCTTCTTTAAATGGTATCCTCGTTCTTATATTGTCATAAGAATGTAACAAACTGCTAACGACTCTATTTGACGCATTTCTATTCCACCGAAATACATTTTAACCCTTTGTTTACTTCAGTGGCGTACAGTAATCACAAATAAAAAATAAATAAAAGAAATATGCAAATAAAGTGAAACATAGAGTGTTCGGTATTCGTATCTTGGCGCCATTCGTACTCTGGCTCGTTTTACTACATCCCCTTTTCCTAGCTTCCTCTCGCCCTACCTAAGAGTCGAAACCCACGTATCGAAGTGTGAAGTTGTTTGTCGTTCGTTGTCGTCGTTGGCGCAAAGTGCGTATAGTGCGTATTACAAGTTGTCGCAGTGCTCCTCATTAGCGCAAAGTGCGTATTACAAGTTGTAAGAGTGTTCATCATCAATCAAGTATAGTGAATCAAAATCAAGACTATATCATAGCAAGAACAAGTAGGAAGGACCACGCCGGAAGTTTCGGCATCCCGTCTATCTCCTGTTCTTCATTTCGAATTTCTACAGTCCATTTCATACTTTCGTTCCTTCGCCCCTTTATTAACACCAATTCTTTAATTCCCGTCCTTACACCCTTTCACCCCCCGTGCGTGGTGATTTCGCGTCGCGCACGGAGAAACGTGCAAGCAAATAAAGAGGGGTGAAAATAATGTAGAAAGTTTTATTCCACAACAACTTATTACTAGACACAGACAAGTCTAGTAAGAAGTTAATAATAATAGACAAGAAAACACAAGTGTACATACCTACATACTAGAAATATAAAACACAGTATATAAAAGAAAATTCACTATACAATATAGAGTGATACCAGTTCACGGATTCGATAAAGGCTCTTGTTGGAAAAAACTCGACGACAAGGACGATGGCGGAGAGACATCTCGAAGATGAGACTCAGCTTTACGTAAGCTCGACTTGGTACCGACATGGTCCAGCAGGAGAACACTCGACTGCGGCGTTGATATCTTTCGGCGGTTGCGGGGATGCATTAAAAATGCAAGTGAACAATTGTTCAATCGGTGTTGCTGGACGGGGTCTCCGGCAGCGGAATTCGCCGAAAATTTGGAAAGCCTGACAATACTGTAGCCATGCGGCCGGATTTAATAACTTCTAAGAAATAGCCACAGATGCGGGATTTTTGTTCCCCTCTAGGTGCGCACATCAAAAGGCATGAAAAAATTACGGAAAAATCAAAACTATTTAAATGTTCTATTTATCGCACAAGTCACTGGACGCGAATTTTACCGGAATTTTATTTTCACTCAACCTGTCGCTAAAACAAATATTCCACACAGGTTCACATTAATTCACGTCACTATCGAGAATATTTTTTCACTGGCCAATTATAATTCGCTTGTTCATGCTCTGGCCATACAAGCACGGTTCGCCTTTACCTGTGGCGTATGCCCGCTGACAAAAATAACAGCACAAAACAAGTTGGTTTATCAAATGTTCTAAACTGTTCGACTGCATTTACGGCAATTCCTCCATATTTCTAGTGAGTAACAGTACCTAGGAAACGATATCGCCACCGCAGTCGAGTGTTCTCCCGCCGGGCCGTACCAAGGCGAGCTTACGTGAAGCTCGAGTTTCGTCGAAGGGTTATCTCCGAGACATCTCTCCGTCATAGCTCTTGTGTCGAGCCTTTTCCGGCAAGAGCCTCCGCTAAATCTGTGAAGTGGGATCAAGAATCCCATCTTAATATTGTTTTGTGACTACAATAGAGACCTTAGTGCCTGTGATAATTTTCTTCTATGTATATTCTGTGTGCTATTTTATATTTCTACTATTAACCCTAGAAGCCCAATAATACGTCAAAACGACGTGCAAGGATAAAAATACGTGTAAATCAATATGTTTTGCTACATCTACTTCTTTTTTTAATAAAATTTATTTAATATAGACTAATGAAATTAAAAAAATGAAAATCGAGAGAAATATTTTTTATTTAAACCTCACACTGTTAACTATAAGTAAACGCACAAAAAATGACGCAAAAATTGAGATCATCTCGGTTTTTTTCATGTACTAAAAAAATCATAATAAAAATCAACTATTCTTTGTTGTTTCTAGTCTAGACAACTAGTCTTACATTATTATTCAGACTTTATAAATAGTTTTGACTCACATCAACATTGTGTTGGCCGCATTGGATTTTTGTCATTCGAAGCCCTGTGTTTTGGTCATTCGTTTTTTTTACAGGGACAAAATCCACAAAAGCGACGTTTCTTTGGTTCTACCTCTTCACTGGTGGACTCTTTTTACTTCCGTGGTATAATTTGAACTATGTTCGTGATATTGTCACGTAAGAAATGCTTCAAAGTTTGTTGGGGTACGCGGTTGTTTTGCATCCATGGTGAAGTCAAGTCAATACTAACTTTTTATATAAAAACTTTACAACTCGGTGTTTTTTTTTTGGTTAGTTAGTTTTGGTTAGAGGGACTGCTCTTCTCAAAATTATAGTAGCGATAAATATAACTCTGTGTGTATTACAAAGTTTAATTTAATTTAAGTTGAAATTATCATGTTGCACCAAAATGTAACTGCCATATATATATTTTATAAATTTATTTATTTATTTATACAGTAAATACATGTTTGTTTTATAATATATTGATTCTATATTATAACATTTTTACAGACATTATACTCCCCATAATATGATCCAAAGCTCGAGCTTATGGGAGGAGTATTTACAAGCTAAATTAAAGTATAAAAGAAGAACTAACATTTTTACAGACATTATACTCCCCATAGTATGATCCAAAGCTCGAGCTTATGGGAGGAGTATTTACAAGCTAAATTAAAGTATAAAAGAAGAACTAAATAATTAAAGTATAAAAAGAATTGAAGTATTAAAGTATAAAGTATAAAAGAAGAACTAAAGAATTAAAGTATAAAAGAGACATGTGGGCAATGTTACAATTCATCGTTGTCGAAAATCAAGGATTTGACTTCTTTCTTAAACTGTTCGTATTTTGGAATGTTCCTTTCTTGAAATTTGTTTTGTGGCAACAATATATAGTGCCACTTAACTCCCAAGTATGTATAATTATGTTGTGCCATGGTGATTCTTAAAGATGGTATCTTTATTTGTACCTTTGTTCTATGTCTACTATTTATATAGTCTAAGGGGTGAGATTTATTTATAAAATATTCTTTGTAAATTTGGCATAGGGAGTTTGTTTTGTATATTTTTGTGAGTGACGGTACATTAAATTCTTGAAATATATTTACAGTAGGATAGTCATAAGGTTTTTTGAGAATCGTTTTAATAATTATTTTTTGCATTATGATTAATGACTGTACGGTGGACTTATAAGCCCCTCCCCACCCAATAATACCATACTGTAAGAGGGACTGCACCAACGCGTAATACACCATTTTAATAGTATTTTTGTTCAATATATTGCGTAGGTTATAAAAGACATAGATCAGTTTTCTCAGTCAATATATAATACTATATTATCTTAATACTATTATTTAATATATTTTCTGTTTTTATTTATTTCTGGGATTTGAAAGCACCGACAGTAAGCGAAGGGTTAGCGTAGCGATCGTCTCTGTGCTTTAATAGATCAAATGTGTCAGACGTATTTGGCCAATTGTCAAATTTAAATATAGACCCATTCATCTGTACATTTGCATAATATGTTACGCTGTCTTCAGCGCATAACCAATTTATTTAGACAATGGCTGACAAAAACAACAACAAAGAAATTATGAGAATTACGTCAATAATAGGTACATTTGAAAAATGAGATGCGTGCTGTAGAACATTCGAAAATGTTCAAAACATCACTAATACTCTTTCAAGATATTTTGATTTGGAGATATGCTCAGAGATCTACTTGAGATTGGAAGAAAGAGATAAAACTCTCAAAGCTCAAAGCGCTTGTTGTTTTTTCTACGTAGTCTGTCCAGCGACTGGGGATCTCAATAAATGATCTCGTAAAACAAATGACAGTTGATGATCATCAAATTGGGTAAAAACAGAAACAGAAGTCTCACTGAGACGATGCAATTTATATGGGAAGCATGCGCACAAGTTTTTATAAGGCGGCGATAGAGCTTACGACCTGTATTAACTGGCTTAAGGTCCCAGACCACTGTGCGCGCGCGGTATGGGGGTGTATTTTTCGTAATTATTTTCAAACAAACGATACATGGGATTTTTTTTATTTTTTACCTATAGTATATATATACATATTAAAGACTGCATACAAATTTTTCTGCTCAAATCTAAAGTATAGTTTTCGGTGTACGCTGCTTTCAAGAGGACACTGACGAATTTGGTTACCAGAAGCGACAGATACAACGCGTCATAAGAACGAGGTCTGTTCGCCCTGAAAAACATACAGAACCTGAGTGCAAAGGCATCGCCTTTCTACCTTTTGTCCAAAGCGTTACAGACAGAATTGCCAGAGCTCTCAAGAAAAGAGACATTAAGACAGTTTTTGGTACCAACTCAAAAATTAAGGATTTGTTGAGATCAGCGAAGGATCGAGATCGCTTAGAAACAGACGGTGTGTATAGACTCGATTGTCAAGACTGCGATAAAGTATACGTGGGACAAACGGCGCGTACCATTTCCAAAAGGGTCAACGAGCACAAACGGGCATGCAAACTCGGTCATCCAGAAAAATCAGCACTGGCTGAGCATTTTCTGGATACCGGCCATCATTTTGCATTCGAACCGAAAATCCTTGGAAAGCCTAAGAGTCACCATACGCGTCTTATCAAGGAAGCACTAGAAATCTACAAGCACCCGATAAATATTAATAGAGATGATGGTCTCAAATTAAAAACATCTTGGTATCCGGCGCTTCAAAGTCATTCTCGTCGCAGACTCCGCAGAGATAGTAATCAGACAACAGATGAATCATACACACAACACAATACAACACATCATGACTTCGGCACGGTATTACAAGCCGATAGTTAACCAAAACACCAACATTCAAGACAACACATCAGCCCTGACGATGGACCCTGCAATGGGATCCGAAACGTCGGCCCGAAAAGTCGAAACAACACGGCATAATACCCCAGTAAACACAAACTTGAAGATTAAGGCTAGTGTTTCAAAATTATGGAACAAAAATAACATATATTTCAATCAAAACTAAACTTCGTATCAGTCAATAATTTTAAATGTCATAGAATATCTTTGATAGACATCACAATAAATACTTTAGGTATTGAAACAATATATATTATACGGTCCGTATGGATGTGTTGCGATTCGTTCTCGACGAGTCATATCACAGCATCTTCAGGAGAGTGCCCTGTCACCGCGTGAGTCAAGTAAGTATCGATTATTTCTTGCGCGGTCGCAGATTGTATGCACCACGTGGAGGTGTGTTGCTTCTAAGAGTTTCTTAGTATACTACTGATGCGATATGAACTAAAATAAAACTGACTTCGGAATTTTCTTCGGCGTATTTTAACCAATATGTCTATTTTACTAGATGTAACCCGTCAAAAATGACGCACTTTTATACATTTGAATTTTAGTTTAACATTCAAATATACTTTAATTTTTATATTCGTTTTTTTTATAAAATATTTTTGATTTTTATTTTTAATAATTCTTTAATGAAAATATTTTAGGTCAATGGGCATGTGGCAATGAACACGAATAATTAAAATGATGAAATCCTGACACAGAGTATACGGAGAATATATATTTTGGCCGTGAGTTAAGGTTGTGAAAACAGCGCCATCTAACGTAGCGTGGCGTTAGTGAAGAACATTTTTATACAGTGAAATGAATTTTGATATAAAAGAGTATATATACATTTTTTTAAATAAGTTATGATAATTAGAAAAAAAAATAAAAAATAAAGAATATGAATTATAATATAAATTAAATAAAAGAATACCTTTTTATTTAATGAGTAGCTTGTTCGTGCAGTGTTTGTGACTCTCGCCTAATGATCCAGTGGTTGTTCGTTCGAGTCCCAATCCAGAACATCAGCAAATTGGTCCTTAATTTGGAAATAGTAAGAATATTGATGCGACACATATCCCGTGTTAGCATCTGTATAAAAAAAATTAATAAAAAAGAAGCAATACTAATTTAAGAGAAAAATATTATCACTCAGAATTCGTTCAGGATTCAAGAAAGCGCATTCCATCACTAAATATTTCTTCAATTCAAGACGGTGCATCTTTGTTATTGGCTAATTTACGGCATAGTTATATTGCCGAGAAATCAGAATACAATGATATGTGCATGAACTGTACAGATTTAATTAAGTTTTAGTCATAAAAGAGATAATTTTAATGAGAATTTTATCTTTTGATTGATGGTAATTTTTGAAACGCAAATATTTATCTCCCAAAATCTGTTATATAATGTGAGATTTTTAATAGATATATTTTTTTACTGAATTATTATTTAACTTATTGTATTCATAATATTATGTTCATTATGTCACATGATTTCAGTGTTTTTTTTTTTTAAATAAACAACATTTATTTCACAATAGAGAAATTTCACTTTTTTCTTTAACGATTTTTTCTTTAACGCCTATTTTCCACAATTACCATGCATAATGTTTTAAAAATTGCAAATCAAATATCAGCCGGTATCGAGTTGGATTAAAGCCATGTATTCACTAGGGGACAAATTGTCCCTCAACAGCACGCGCGGCATAGAGTCTATGTGACGTTGCAACGTCGTGCACTGTTACGCGACCTCGCGCACAACATAGCGCGGCATTTCTACGTGCCGTGGCAACGTTGCCATGCGCACGGTACCCGAGCGTACTCACTGCAACATTCCGCGGAGCGTCAGTACCACGTGGTATGTTTACAAGTGAATACGCATGCGCTGTATCTGTCAAGATGACAATGCGGGGAAACGAAATCGTTCTTGAACTCATCGAGCTGTATCGATCGAAGATCGCATAGAATGTCCGTCCTTCTTTCTCTTTGCAGTTAATAATTTCGCATTCTCCTCTTTTTTCTCCTCTTACTTTTCGATAAACTCATTAACATAAACAGATACGCGGCTATCATCATAAACTCATAGGGCGATATATTTCCGTGACGTCTGGAAAACAATAATTATTTGCAAAAAGGACCTTGTTTTTAATAATATTCAATTTACTACAGTAAAACCTCGTTAATTTGAAATTGCGACCCAAAAAAACATTTCGAATTGCGCGGAACCCCGTTTTCGCCAAATGAGATACCGCAGCTGTCAACATAAGCTCATCGGGTGACATTTCCGCGACAAGATATGCGAGTCCCGGTGTGTACACGTCAAATGACGCGTCATTGTCCCCGAAACATGAGCGTAGATGTTGATGCGACATGTCGAGCGGAATGTTTCGCGATTTGTCCCCTAGTGAATACATGGCTTTAAGCAGAATACTGCAATCGAACTCGATTGATTTAAAAAAAGCTGTGGATGCTATTAATGATACTATAAGTGTTCTACAAAATAAAAGAGAAAATGCGGACGTAATTTACCGACAGTTTTTTGAAAAGGCTAAAGAAGTAGCTGAGCAGCTAGATGTAGAAATTAAATGTCCCAGAATAGTGTCAAGACAAATACATAGGACCAATAACCAACCTGCTCAATCTGCTGAAGAATATTTCCGCAGAGCCATATACACTAGGCTGTCCCGATAAATTTTTTTTTTTACTTATCTTAACACAAGACCTCTCAAAACTTGCGTAATTGAGCGTAAATTACCAAAATAATTTTAAAAATAAAATAAAACTATATCTTTAGGGTTTTACCGATCTACAAAATTTTGAAAAATTGACATTTTTATGGTGATATTTCGCTATCCTCAATTTTGGCTCCTGAACTAAATACAAAAAATATTGACTTTTTATTCTATTTAGGTGTAAATCATACATGACGTTTCGATTTGCATGCAACAACACGTTACCAGCAACTTCGAATTTGTTAGGTTTCAACCTGCAAATACCCTCAAGTTTGAACTTGTTTTGAGGACTTTCTTGACTTGACTCGCGAGTGTTTTCTTCGTAGCCAAAATAATTTTTATGCCATAAAAGTACCATGGCGATTGTTACAGTAGTAAAAGCGGACTTTTTGATTTTTAAATAAGAAGTTAGAGGTCGTAGTCAGACTACTTATGCTATGTTCCGACCATACAAAAAACTTGACAATCAGCAGCTACCAACTACAAGGGACGTCATTTAATTTATTTTATTTGTCAAGAACGACCTGAAATTTACGTATAATTGAAAAGATCCATCCAAATCGGATATATATGTGATTGTTTCCGAAGAGATCAACAATATTTGGACCAAAACTTCGATTCCAACTAAGGAACGAGTTATTTAATTACTGAAATCCAATTTCGAAAAGCATCTCAATTTGAAAAGATAGTGAAAAAAATCTGTGATAGATACGGTTTATCCACGAAATCTGCTGCTGTTGCTTCTGCGGTTTTGACTGACGTCGGCTTAGTTTCTACCGAAGATTTAACTCTGGTTATTGATAAAAATAAGATCTACAGAGATGTATCTAAAGCCCGGAAGCTTCAAAAGATATTGGAGGTATTGTTATAAAAAGCATTTACTATGATGGACGAAAAGACCATCGCAAAGAAGTTTTAGAAGACCACATCTCAATTTTAGCACAGCCTGGATACATTTATTTGGGACACACAATACCGAAAGACGTGGCACTGCAAAAGGAATTCTTACTTCGATCACAACTTTAGTAGAGGGTCGAGGTTGGAATTAAGATGACGTGATTTGCGTTGAATGTGACGGAACTGCTACTAAAACCGATTGGAAGGGTTCAATTCAATATTTAGAGGAGTATTTGCAGAGACCGTTACAATGGTGTGTTTGTATGATTTTACCCCTTCGTCATTTATTCTTGACCTTTGATGGTTGCACTTCGGGTCCTAGTGAATATAACAGCCGCCTCACAAAGTGTAACTGACGTTACTTCTAGAGATGGCTTTATAGAACCAGGATGCAATCTCGAGCAGAAATGCCAAATTTTGGACACAAAAATAAGTTTAAACCTTTAGTTTTTGTCATTGATTATAATCTATATTTTGTTTATTTTATTTTCTTGAGCTTTGTTTCATTAATTTCAATACTAAAATACCTTTTAAACATGATTTTTTTATTATTTTAGGCAAACGGTTTAACTCTATAAAAACGTAAAATTTACAAAACTTCAAAGCTCGGTAGAGCCCTCAAGATGACAAACAATTCTATTTTTTGTTACCTTTTTCGCAATTTGTGTAAAATTGCGCAAATTTTGATACCTCTTGTGATTGTGTAGCTCAAATTTTTTTTTTCTCATACATGGATGGGACATCCTAATATACATCCCTCTTCTGGATTCAATAATAAGTGACCTACAGGACCGTCTGTCTCTTGAAATACTTAATTTGTTTCAACTAAGCGTTTCCACGCCAAAAAGCGAATACAGTAATCAAGTCATTGAAACTGTGAAACAACTAGCAACCGATTATTCATTGTTACTAGATAATACTCCAGTTTCTGTCGTTGTAAACGAATATCGGCTGTGGATGGTGAAGTGGCAGCGGAGTCAGGACATACCGCAGTCGATTTCCGACCTTATTTTAAATTGCGATATTGAGATGTATCCTAATATAAGAAATTTTTTATGTATTATGGCTACACTACCTGTTAGTGTAGCGACAGCGGAAAGATCTTTCTCTACGTTGCGAAGAATCAAATCGTGGCTAAGAGCTTCAATGGTTGAAGAACGTCTAACCGGACTGCCACTTCTCCACGTCAATAAAAACGTACCCATTGGAGTAGATGAAGTGATAACGCGTTTCGGGAGAAGACGTGAAAGATAAATTGATTTTGTTATTTAAATATAGGTAGGTATTTTTAAGTATGGTAGGTAGTTACATTTATTAATAAAATACCTACGTTTTACTTGTAAGTATCTGTTATTATCAAAATTAAATTATAACTTCTTGTGACTTGACCACGACTATGTGACCCCCCCCTGGCGCCAAAGCTGGATCCGCCCTTGAATCCAACTTGAAATAACCGGCCCTAAGTCCCTCAAATTACGGTTTCGACCCACTGTGCGTCGTCTCACGACGATTCCAAGATAATTATCTATTATTTTAGTTATCACAAAAATATTTTTTTATTTAAAATATGACAGAGACCTTAAAGGTCTATGGATAACATTTTGCAAGGGTACATCAATATAAGAATATAATAAGTACACGAAATTATTTTATATTTGACTGAGTTTCAGCATTTTTGTCACTTCTATTTTTTAATTATTTTTTTATGAATTGAAAAGATACGCAGAAAATTATTTCTAATAAATTCAATGAAGTATGTAATTTTTTATTTTTTTTATATTACGCTTCAACAGGCCAAGAGGCCCAAATAGAGAAGCGAAACACATCAAAAAACACCCAGGCTTGAGTAAATCACATAGATAAATTGTGACCTCCCGGGAATCGGACCCGGAACCCCCGGTGTAAGAAGCCAGTGTTATACCCACTGGGCCGCAAGGAAGGTCGTTGTATAATATTAATCCGTTACAAATTAGTCTTGATTGTCCTGTTTTTGTTTTGGCTTTTGTCATTGTACAAACTCATGTGATAGTTTTGAGCCGTTCTTTCGTGTATTTTGTGTAATTTAATGTCTCCGTCTTGTATTTCGCCATTTGCCAGCTTGTGAATGAGTTTTAGTGTTTCGATTTTTGTTATGTTATCAATGTTTAATTGCTGTGTTATTCGGTAAACCGTTTCAGTTGATGGCAGGCACCACAAAACAAATATTAATAATTTAACTGCATTAAAGTTTTATCAATTATATTTATCATCTCCCTAAGACATTGTTTTATTGTAGTACAGGGTTATTTGGAAAACATTAATAACCTCGCAGGACTATATTCCTACCGTGATTATGAGTCGAAAATGTTCAAGCTATCATGACCTAATATCGATAGTTAAGGAGATATGCGACATCAAAATTTGCATTTTTTTTCAATATTTCTGACTTATTTTTTGTAAAACGTTATATTATCATTACAGTAACTCATATCGATTACGAAAAATTCATGCATTTCAATACAAGTTAAATAAAATGATAAAATTGGAATGTTTTCCAATTGGAATTCGGAATTTTTTTTTTATTTGACTTGTATTAAAGGGAATGAATTTTACATATTTGATATAAATTACTATAATGATAGTCCAACGTTTTACAAAAAATAAGTCAGAAATATTGAGAAAAAAATGCAAACTTTGATGTCGCATACATATCTCCATAACTATTGATATTAAGTCATGATAGCTTACACATTTTCGACTCATAATCAAGGCAGGATTATAGTCCTGCCGTTTTTTGTTTTCCAAATAACACTATATTTTTAACCAATATGTTAATATCAAAAATCATATCAAAGAACTACAACTCCTACCTATACATATTTATGCGGTCCTCCATTTTTTTTTAATTGTCTGAGAGGGTTTTCACATGAGTATAAATTAATTAGTAGTTCTACAGACTTACCTCGGATGTATACTTTATAAATGTCAATGTTTTTTAATATTAGTCAGAAATAGAATTAGAAATATAATCTATTATCTATTACTTTGGATTCAAACCTATCCTAGGAATGCAACTGACTTTATTTTTGGAATTAAAAAAAGTTATCTATGCCTCGTTTGAAGTCGTAAGTAAATATTGTATTAACTATTTACAAGATATCCAGTTTATTTTGTGCACTGCAGAGTTAATATGTGTTTATTTTCCAAGAATCTGTCAATGCCCTTTAATACAGTAAAACCTCGTTAATTCGACATTCAAGGACCCAAAAATAACCATTTCGAATTACGCGGAACCCCGTTAATTCGAAATTCAAGGCACAAAGAAAAATTAAAAGTCGCAATACAATTGCGAAATTCGCCAAAAATCGTAAAACTCGTCAAAAAAGTCATTAATTTAGTGAAAAACGTGTATTTTGCATATTTCAAGAAATCATTTTGAAAACTTAATATTTATTATGCTAATACGGGGCATTTATATTACTAAAATGCCCGATATTGATATATTTGTTGTTCTCACTTGCGAAAAAATCGAAATAAAAATCAAAATATTTTTTCAATTTCGTCAAATTTAAAAAAATCGAATTATGTGAACTAAAACGTATTGATTTATTGCGCAAGATACTAAAAATTATTTCGAATTTAATCGAGGTTAATCTACTATGAAATTAGCATTTTGGGACTTGTGGGTTTTAATAATTTCGAATTATGGCGAATTTCGAATTACAGGGGTTTGAATTGACGGGGTTTTACTGTATTTTTTATCGATAGATTAAAGTATACTATTTCAATAATATCTATATATTTCAAAATTCTGGCTTTATCTGGACTTCTTTGTATTTTTTTAAGAATCCAAATCCACTTTGACATGTGTGTTTACTAACTCAATTTCTGTGAATTAGTCAACCATGTTGCATAGAGACTTTTATAGAGATTCATTTTGTATTGGTAAAGAAAACGATGATGTATTGAAAAATGTCTGACTGACAATGAATTGTGGTATGCACAAAGTACCAGAGAATTAATAATGTTATCAGACAACAATATTTAGGAGGTACAGGGGGACTATTTTAAAAAAATAAAGCGTTAACTCATAATAATTTAATGTAACTGCTATGAAAGCATATGTTAAACTACTTTTCAATATAATCCTTTTTGACGTCCAAGCATTTTTGACACCAGCAAACAAGCTTGACATTCTCTCATTAAAAAAATCTGCCGCTTATTTCTTGAATCAGTTATTGAAAGTTTCATAGACCCTGTCGTTGGTCTTTGCGTGAATCTCTCGCAGTGCGTTTTTTTAAATTTCGGGAAAATATTAAAGATGGAAACCCTAAATGTACGTGGTTTATAAGGGAGCATTTAAAAAATTAATCAACAATCACATCTCGCAATCACCAGTCACAGGTAACAGATGAATAAGAATGGTTGAATGAAAGAAAAGTTATTTAACCTGTTTTTATTTTATCCTATTCCAGACTTACATTGGCCAAGTACTGATAGCAGTGAACCCCTACAAAAACCTCCCCTTATATACAGAGGAACAAATACAAGAGTATGCCAAGAAGCACTTCTTCGAGGCTCCGCCGCATGTGTGAGTATACCATCTCAACTTCCTTCATCATCACTGTTGGCGCTACAACCCTCGGTGGGTCTTGGCCTCCTCAATAATCTTCCTCCACTCATCTCGGACTAGTGCCAGCTCAACTTGCTTAACCGTTTTAGTGCTGAGAAGTGCCATCGCGCTTCTCCCGAATTCTCTCTAAAATTGCGGGAAACGCAACGGCGCTGCTCTCACCAGTGTGTTTTTGCGAACGAGTTGGATGGGTTAGTAATATAAACCTCGGAGTCTCCGCGAAGTTTATATTTTTAATCAACTTTATAGTTTATGTGCTGCTCTAATTTTTTCCTATTGTACTAGAAATTAGATAAAATGACTCAGCACTAAAACGGTTAAATATAATATAAAATTTACAACAGATTTTTTAATAATTCATGTGATTCCAATATTTTGCATTATTTTTTTATCAAAAAAGGGTTTAATTTAAAGGAATCAAATATTACCATGAAGATACTAATAATTTATAGCAGTTTGCTTTAACATTTGAAATTTACTCTTTCTTTAGGGAGGGCTCTTGTCTCTTCTTTCGATAGCTACAGAGATTACAATGAATAATTCGAAGAAATTACAATGCAAATCGTTTAATATAAACACATTCTGATAAAACGTGGAATGTCAATAGATAAAATAGATAGTAAGAATGTGGATTATAATGAAATGTAGTAAATTCAATATTAAATCTTCATGTCTTATAAATCTATATTCAGTTAATTCCGCATTTGGTGGTTTAGAGGTAGGGTTGACTAGACATTGCGGCATTCCTTAGGTTAGCTAACGGCTAGAAAATGCTTCTCTTATATTTCTGCAATTGCAATAATAATTTATAAAAAATATTATGTCATTGTTGTAAGCTGTCATTACACTGTAGAGATAAAAAGTGATGTTATCAGTTTTTTCACATTCTTCAAAACACATTTATAATATTAAATCTTTTTTTTTCCCATTTTCTACTGCAGTTGAAAAATATATATTTTCTAAAAAGAGCCCATTCTCTCAATTATTAATATTCTGTGGTTAGTAGTGTTAATCATCCAGATTCCTATTTTGTGTTCAAAAATAATTGTTATGTATTTTAAAGTACAATGTAAATGTACTTACACATAAAATACCAGACCACAAATGCGACATCATTTTTAGCAGTAATTTGAAAATATTTAGTTATTATTTAAAACATTTTATCAGATGCCTTTATTATGTTTCCATTTCATTACTTAAGCTCAATGTTTTGCGTTGCAACATATGGTTTATATTTAGTTTCAAAGAATGTTAATTTAAAACATAATTTTTGGATTGGATAGCTTTTCTGGGAGGTTTTAATTATTGAAATTACCCTCTGAGACTTTTCACTTTTCCCTATCTCGTGGTTATGTTTGGCTCTATTTAAAGGTAAATTTAAAAACTAAAACACGTTTAGACGTTTAATGCAATAAATTTGAAAGGAATAACAAGTTGAATTTAACAATGGGAAAATTACGGAATGCTAAATTTGCATGAAATTAAACATAATTGTTTGACTTAAATAAAATTCACAACTTCAGAAATTGTTGGACTGTGTTTTTATAAATACGATGATAATATTAACGATTCTTAAAATTGATCTAGAGTCTAGTAGTTTTTACGCACAATATTATTTATATACGCTTACTCATTATTTTGGTTTTGCAAGATTTAAACAATTTTTGAGAAATTTTACACAAGACAGGTTCAGTGAAAAATTTTAGATTGGGTTCCTGTTTGTTTCCATATAAAAGGGAATGCCCCTCTGAAAAGAGATATGGAAACTCGGGTGACGCACGACTTGATGATAAATTATTTACTCGTATTCACTTTGTGGCATTAACTTTTCAGATATGCCATTGCAGATAACGCCTACCGATCCCTCAAGGACGAAAATAGAGAACAGTGCATTCTTATTTCAGGTATTTTTATGGTTTTATTGCTGTAAAATAACACATTGTAATTTTTTTTATTATGTATTGAGAACTCTGTATTAGTGGATTTACATTATGTACTAAGATTAAAGTGTGAAATTTTTTTGGGATACTGCATACCTGCTTTAGGAATGATAAGTAAATTTCATGAAAAGAATTTATTTATTATCTTTATAACAGAATTTGATTATGAGTTAACAGTATTATTAATCAGTCCATATGTATTTTATGTATGAATTTAAATTCATTAGCAAAACGCAGAGTATAAAATTGTACAGAGATGAACTAAAACCTTTCTTTAGGTGAGGGAATCGGGTCGCTGCGGAAGTATTTCCCCCCGCATATATTTAAGATACATTTATAATCCAATTAAAGCTCATGCAAGATTCATGCATAATTAAATCCCCTAGAATATATATATATATATATATAAAACATAGAAAGAAAGAATATAATAATAGAACCTAACATATTTTTTTACAATAGATTTTGTTTTTATAATTTTTTTAAGATTTCGTTCCAAACTGAGTCTCTTCAAGTAGAAACATACTTTTGTAATAAAGCGCGACATATTTACTATGACATTATACTTTTCAAGAGTATTCAGTTTCACTTTTTTATAATTGTTTTAATTTACATGTTTGCAGTACTTCATTTTTTTAAGACAAGTCAAACCAATTGGAACCAGACAATGTGTAAAGAAATTTACGTTCGATTGTGTCTATATATTTTGGTGATCTATGTAGCGAAATCATTTAGTTTGTTGGACGCGATAACAGCATACTTTCACATGATATTAAATCTTATTTGTTTTATGTTGCGATACAATTTTTTTGGAAATTAGTTTAACCGGTGTTTAGATAAATATTTTATTTTGATTTATTTTCTATAGCTTCAGGTTGTACTTGTGTTATTTAAATGTACATTAAGAATTATTAGGTGGCTATTTTGAAAACTTGACAGATAGAGAAACAGAACTACTTAACATTTGGCGACAATAGAGAGTGACGTATTTGGAAATGATTATCTGACAAGTAGTAGCAATTTCACAATTGATAACTGATATTGAGAGCATTTTTGCGTGTTTTAGAAGCAAAAACAATTAATATATTTAAAACATTTATTTTTTAAATTAATCTACTCGAAAATTTCAGGAGAATCTGGTTCCGGCAAAACGGAGACCTCAAAGAAGGTCGTAGAATACATTGCTGCGAGAACTGGCCACCTCAAGAATGTGGAGACAGTCAAAGACAAGCTACTCCACAGCAACCCGGTGCTGGAATCCTTTGGTAACGCCAAAACCATTAGGAATGACAATTCCAGTCGCTTCGGCAAGTACATGGACATCCAGTTCAACTTTGAGGGGGCGCCAGTGGGAGGGAATATCATCAACTACCTCCTGGAGAAGTCCAGGGTCATCCACCAGTCTTCCGGAGAGAGGAACTTCCACGTATTTCACCAGCTACTGGCGGGAGCCGATGAAGAGACCCTTAAAAGACTGAATCTTCAGAATAGGTCGGATAACTACAATTATACCAAAGAAGCGGTAAGTTTTTACATTTTATTATGATTTAATTTTCTGTAAAAAATTGGAATACCGTGAAAATAACTATTTATCCAATTTTAAAAATTTATTCACTATAACACAAATCAAATAAAACATACTAAAACCATGTATAAATTTGAATTTTTTTTTCCCAATATAAGTTACTTTCATGATAGTCCAACGTTTTATAAAGATAATATGTATTAAAAAAAGGAAACTTTGATATGAGGATACCGATTCCTCGTTTTTTTTTTCAACATGTAGTTTAAGCAAGTTTAAGCTGGATCACTAAAATATATATTGAAATAAAAAACTTAACTTATGTGAATTTATTTATTCA